>JANZXR010332492.1:0-27096 GCA_027575705.1 Erythroxylum echinodendron | reverse complement strand
CCCAATGTACCCTTAATGAGTCCCAAAAGTCCACTTTACCCTTCCTTATAAGCTTAGGCTCTTTTGGTACTTAAGTTGCATGCCAAAAATGCCCTCAATTCATTCTTATTCATTTATTCCATAAACTATTATGCTTAATTTAACGGAAAAAAATTTTAGGGGCCAACAGGGGCACACTGTCTATCACGCACACCTTGTTTTTATTTTCTATCATGATTGTGACAGAACATGCCATGATTATGGTTCTTTACATCTACTTCTATCAAGATTGTGGCTTATTAGCCACGATCTTATACCTAGGTTAAGCTCTGAGTCTACTTTGAATCTCCTCTGTTCTTCCATATTTGACCTGAAACACTAGCAAACACATCTCGACACCTTAAAAAACTAAAATTGAATCTCAAACCCGTTCTCTAACCCACAAAATGCTCAAGACACAAATATCTAACTAACTAACACAATTATAATCTACACACTTACTAATTGATTAAATTTAAACACTAAAAACATCTTAAACTACTCAAAAAACATGATGCAATCTATGAATATCAACATCCTCACACTTGAACATTTATTTGTCCTTAAGCAAAAACAAACAAGAAAAGCGTGCAACACATCAGAACAAAAAACAAGCAAATGCAATAATGAGGCAATGGCATTCAAGTTCATGAAACTAATTTAACTTCAAACACTATCCCTGAAGTTGTTCTAACTTATTAACTTGCGAAATCCCCATCTGAATACCCTGGACTAAATATACATATTAACTAAGACCTTAATGTCAAAATTTTTTCACCACTTTCACTTGCACACACACATTGATAATTATTCGGTCAATAAAAAATGTAACCATCCCTAAGTAAGTTTTCATGAAAATTTAAGTTTTTCACAAGATCAGCAGGTTTTATTTGACAAAACATTATTTTTTTAAATTTTATAGACATGAACCTAGCCTTTTATGAAGGCAAATATTTGTGATGAATGTTGATCTGGTTACTCAACTAGATCATGTTTTTATTAAGTAGCTTAGATGAAATGTCATTAGAGTCTTTTGATATGGAGGAAAACATTTGTGATGCCTATCCCCCATTTACTCAACTATATCACATTCTCAACTAGTTAATAACTCTATTCACAACCTGATTTGTTTCAAAAAGGGCCAGTGGAATAGTTATTTGCTAAAGATTTCACACTTTTCTTTTTTTAACCTCATTTCTTTAGCTAATCGTTCTCATGAAAAGGTAATAGCGATGCTACTTATTTAATTGAATTAAAATTATAAATGAATGTGACAACTTCCTTGGGTGAATAAACTAACATGTTATCCTTATTAACATATATATTTACCTAAAGTAACTTAGATCATTAATTTCATGAGCTAATAAATCTTCACAACCTAAAAGACTATGTTTAAAGTTGAATCGATCCTATTAAATCCTATCCATTGACACATTCACACAATTCACATCATGCAACCTAAGCAAACTAACATAAAAATATTCAAAATTCATATTGAAAATAAAACATACATGCACACAACCCTCCCTATACTTAGATAACACGTTGTCCTCAACATAAGAAGAGAAACAAACAACTAATAAGGTAGGAATAAACATAAAACAAAAAAAATCATAAAGACAGAAATTAAAAAATAAAGGGTTAGAACACAAAACCGTCATGGTGATAGAGTTAATGATGGTGACAGTGTCGGAAACCAAATTCACTTACCACCGAGATTGCTTTCCTATCTTATAATTAATTCAAAGAGAGAAAGAGAATTATTAATCCTTAATCATTCCAAATAATGAAAACTTATTTTTCAACACTTAGAACAAATCTAACTATACGGAATATAAATTTAACTCTTAAACATGCTAAATTATGGTCATTAGCTTGACCTTGCCTTCTTGGAAACTCATCCAAGATCAATTATGAGTGGCTTGCTTCCACCCATGATTCCTAATTTTAGCTTTGTAGCTTGTAAATAACCTACATGGTGGAAGATAATGAATAAGGCCTAATCAATCAAGTCAAAGAATCCAAGGAATTCTTATAATGCCTTTTTTAATAACAAATTGTCAACATAATTGGGAATGATGAAATCCCATGAATCTTTAATGGAATCAAAAAGTTTGTCTTGTAAAATGGTGAACTACTCTCTTTCTTTCTCAATCATCTTAGTCTCCTCTTCTATTTTCACTTTATGAATAGATAATTTCATATTTGCTTCAAGCTCTATATATGTTGTCATCTATTCTTCTTCTTCTTTCTCCTTTAAAGATTCCACCACATCAATTTTCCTAAATGAGGGTAAAGGAAAGATGTATGGAGGGCCCTCATTCTTTTCTTCATCCTCTTACTTCTTTTGGTCTTCCACAAGGTAGGTTTCAGCTGGTCTATCTGTTGGTTCTCCTAGCTCTTTCCCACTATGAAGTATGATAGTCTTATATGGATTGAATGTACTTTCATGTTACGCAGGCAGTTTTCCACGCTTCTTTTAAAACATTCCCTAGAAAGCTAGCCTACTTGAACCTTTAGGTTATGAATAGAAGAGGTATGATCTTCCATTACTTGCTCAAACATCGCTTCCAGTCTCTTCTGAGCCTCTTTCACATTCATGAGCTTATCCATGATGTTATCGATTTTAAAATCCCATGAACTAGACTAATCGTGTTAAAATCATAATAGGTCTTGATGTTCCAAGCGAGTCCTCACATTTTTAGTCCAACAGAAATCTGGGTGGTTCTGCCGCCCCCAATTGTACGTGTTCTATTTAGAATGATGACTTCCTAACCAAATTGTGCCTCATTGAAGTTCACAAGGGTCCTTTACTCCCTATAATATATTTTCTCCATCATTTAATCTTTTAGATTCCTCATAGATGCCTGTGTCCAAATTGATGTGTCTTCTACTTTGCACCCAAACTTCCTTCTCTAACTCTTTTTTTTTTTGCTAATACTTAGACTAAAAGAATTAGACTAATCCTAAACTTGCCAGGTAATGGCACCAAAAAATTATTGGATGTTAGGCAAGCTTTACAATTTATAGCCCTTAAATTCCATAAGTGCATGGGTCATGATTTGCAGTATATGAAGGCTCGATCCTATACAAAAGGTGAACTAATCTAATCCTAGGTTATCTAAGGTAAGGAAATTAATAAAATGAAAATAAAATTACACAGAAAATTAAATACGATAAGTGATTATTAATAGTTGTGCATTAGTCTATTTTTTAAAAGTAATTGGCTTGTGTTTCTAGCATAATTATTGATTATTATTGTAGTTTAGGATTCATTTTGTATGTTTTCATTTAATTTATTTTTCATTGTTGTTCTTTTATGTTTGATGTTAATTTAGGATAAGAATTGATTATTTTTATGTAGGAAGGAAGATTGAAAAACTTAAAGATTGAGCTAGAAATCAAAGAGGAGAAGAGAGGAGGGAACATTATATGGCAAAATCCCACAATCCTGGAAATCATGTTAATTCCCACGATCGTAGGAACTATAATCTAAGACATTATGTGAGACTCAATTAAACTTAGGATTTTTGGACTATAAAAAATATTAAGCCTCCATGAAAAGGGAGAACTAAACCCTCTATAGAAAAGAGCCTTCTTGAGTGAAGCATCTAAGTTTAGAGTCTTGAGGAAGTGAAGATTCAAGGATTATCATCAAGATTGGGAAAATAGCACATCAACATCAAAAATTCCAGATTTTGGTAAAGAAGAGAAAGAGTTTTCTTATTTAATTTTCTATCAATTTTATCTCTTCTAATCTTAGTAGAATGGAATATTTGAGTGTTGGTTATGTTATGGAGACCATGATTGGCTGATTTGTTTTTAGGGATTGCTTTTGAACTATTTTTGTTAAACTTCTATTTTATTGGATTGAATGAAAATTGTCTTTGATGATTGTTGATTTGATTTCTATCTTGCAATAAATCGAGAGAGTGAGTAAGATTATTTGTGTAGGATTGTACAATGAGGGTTGGCTACCTATAGACTTGCAATCATCACGTTAATTGATTAGTTAGAAGAGAGATCTCGACTAATTCAATTGAACACCCATAGGATAGTTTATTAACTAGTTAAATTGATTGAGTGATTGGGTAGGTTGAGAGATCATTCAATCGACTTCAATGAATTTGATTAGGGACAATTAATTATACCTTGAGAGAAGGTAGTTAATACATTTGAAAATAGGGAGACAAAAGTAGGTATAAAGTGATCTCTCGTTTTAGATTCTTGAAAATAAATTCTAATTTTCTACACTTTGGTATTGTCTATTGCGTTTTGTTCGTCTTTCAATTTTAATTTAATTTTCAGATTATTTTCATTACAAAAAATTTCATTTCTTAAACAAATCTTGATCTAAATTAAGTGGTATTTGGGCATCAATCCCTGTGGGACTAATATCCACTTTCTAACTATAAGTTACAACCCGTACACTTGTAGTTTTTGAGCATAAAACGAATATATTGTTTTTGTATTCAACAATTATCAAGAAATTAATTAGTAAGTTTAACAAAAAAAGAAAATGAAATTGAGTAATACAAATGTCACGATGGAAATTAACCAAAAAGACTTACCAAATTATAAGAGAGGGGATTTTTCCTATCATAAATGTTAGTCTAGTCATTTTTGCGTTATTATGGTGTCGGTTCTAGACCATCAAAAAGGGGATTACTCTCTCTCTCGAGTTATAACCACACGCTCTAATTAATAATCCCTAATTGATTTAATACTAAAAAGGTAATCTCTCAATTGCCAACAATCTTAAACCTAATTAGTTTTTAAGCTCTTTAATAAATAATCGGGTCTCAAATAAGATCTCTCTCTATATAATAACCAACTAGATTGATTGCATGGTCTATTTGATTTTCTAACTCTCATTAACTTGACCCAATCATTTTGCATTCGAATCACCCTCTCAGTTTGTTACCAAAACATAAAGATACAAAATAAATCACAAACCTAATCAAAATAACACAAAAAAACTAAATTAACATTGACTCAAGGTAAAATCCCAAAAGAAAGTTATAACATCTTAATCAAGCCCAAATCCATTAATATTTTTGTATTCATCTTAAAACTCAAGAAAATGAAAATTAATATGAAATAAATACACGTGAAATGGCGATAAAGATGCTTCGAGAAAGCAGCAACCATAAAGACCCGCTTCTTTCTCCTCTCTTCCTCTTTCTCTCTCTTCTTTCTCTTTCCTCTTAGAGTTTTTCCCAAAATAGTAGATTGGAGGCTCTGTTTTTTTGTCTTTTCTTTTCCTTTTTATAAAATTTTCTAATTAGGAAAATTTAGGGCTTTTCTTATTCTCCAAAGGACTAAAATGTTCCCGAAAAATGAAGTTCAGAAAGTCAGGGTGTGCTGTATATCACACAGGTCACGATCGTGGCCTATAGTGCCACGATCGTGGAACCTTGTTTCCCCTTCTGTCATGATCTTTGCATCTGCTTCTATCATGTAAGCTTGGGTGTAGCTCTGGGTCTTTTCCTAATCTCTTTCGTTCTTCTATATTTGCCTTAAAACATTAACAAACACATCATGACACCTCAAAAACATAAAATTGAAGCTCAAACACGTGCTCTAACTTATAAAACATTCAAGAAACAAATATCTAACTAACTAACACATTTCTAACCTAAACATGCAATAATTGATTAAATTGAACCACTAAACACATCCTAAACTACCCAAAAAATATAACACAATCTACAACTATCATTGTAATCATAAACACCTTTATGGTTTGTGAGGATGAGAAAAAGTGAAGAAAAGATGGATGAAACTCTTTTAAGGAGAGACATGACCTTGTAGAGTGCTACACGCTTATGTCCTTACTTATATTTCTATGTACATTAATGGTGTAAACACACATGCCCATATAGAGATATGCATATCCATGTCTTGAATTACAAGGTTGTGTGGAACAACCGTGTAAGACTTTAAAACCATTTGAAAGAATGTTTGCAGAGCAACGACATTCACGATCATATACACACCCATTTGAATGGCATACAAGGTCATATGTGGCTAACATGTAACTCTATATAACTATGTGAACCTGTGAGTGAGGCCATGCTGCCATATAAGTGACCGTGTACAATGTAAAAAAACCTATTTTGTGATATAAAAGAGAAGATAAGTAGGTTTTATATAGAGAGAGTAGCCATAAAGTCCAAAAGAGAAGAAAAATAAAGAGAGAGGAAGTAGTGTTATATTCTCATCATTTTTTTATTGTTTTTGGGATTGACTTGGGTGTTTGTTGATTCTTACTTCAACTTTAGTTTCAATCTTGAAACTTTATAAGACAACTTATTGTTGTGGGGAGAGATATCAAATTTTATAAATCCTTATTAAGTTTAGTGAATTTGCTTGTAGTTTTCGCTCATTTCCTTTTAATCTGTAGGATTTTCTACGTAAATGTTGGTGTTTATTTCATCGTTAAGTTTTTAATTACCATACTGATTTGCTAGTGCAAGTTAAAGAGTTCTTTTATTTTCTATATTTGGTTAATCTTTTATAAAGTTGTATTATTGTCTTCTAATAGGAACTATAGAAAATGAAAGAAGTGAAGAAGGAGGAATTAATTTAAATATAGGTGAAGGTGATGGTGGAGAAAGATAATTTAATAGAGGTGTCATATGTCTATGAAGGACTTGAAGAAGGAGGAACTGATTTAGGAGAGAAGAAGCTGATAATGGAGAGAGTTATCATAATAGAGGTGCCACATGTCTTCTTATGATAAGAACATAGGCTTTGAAAATACTTGATAGTTGCAATATTATTGGAGAATCTAAAATAAGAAGTTCAAATTGTTGATGAAGATAAACTTAAAGAAAAACAAGATTTTGGTGATCTGATCACCGATTTTTGTTTTTTTAGAGCTTAAAAGTTTTCTAAAATTATATCGCATAGATAAGACACATTTGAAATCTATTTCATTTTTATATTAAGTTCATTTCATCTGTTTCAATAACTAAAAAAAACATTTCACATAAATGTCATTTCAACTTAAAAATAAAAAAAAATATTTCATATAACTATCAGTGTCACTTTAATTCAGTGAATGATAATATAACAAAAACTGAATTATATTCGTTATAAAGTAAAATTTCATGTTATTAAGTAATAAAATTAAAGTTTCAATTAAATTGAATAATTTATTAAAGTTTCTGTCTCTCTTGATTTCCCTCCAACTAAATAGTTAGTTCTTTTAGAAAGTAATCAGTTCCTCAACAATAAATATCCCATTCAGGCAAGTCTAATGGATCTAGTCATTAGCATTTGCTTCATTCTCCTACAGGTCAAGCAAGTAGGTAATAACTTCGACAAGGAGTTACCCTTCATTTATGACTTTACGGATGAGAATAAGAGCACAGGTATGCCACCAACCCATAGAAGGAAGTTTGTAAGTCCTAGAGGAGTGTTGTGTCCTCAGACCTCCCCAAATTAAAACCAAAGATGTTTCACACCAAACTAGTCAGTGAAGTGGTTTCCTCTCTAAAGAGCTCCTGCATTCAATTGTTAAAGCTTGAAGTTGCAGCCTAGTAGGTTTCTTTCTAAGTAAATGACCCTCATTCCCTCAAGTACATGATTAAACCCCCAGTAGATGGGGCAATAAGGGGCTAGAAAAAGTGCTCCTGAATGAAGAGGACTATTCATATTCAAATTCAGAGGTGAAGAAAATACAAACTTAGTATTAGAATCTGGTCTTTAACATATAAATGGACAACCATTTCTTATACAAAAATGGACATTATATTGGAATTGGATAGAAATGGCATTGATTCTTTCCCCATTTGGATCAACTTTCACAATGTCCCTATGGAATATTAAACATTGGACGGTTTGAGTCGTGCTAGCTCAATAGGTAAACCCTTTAATTTTGATTCTTCCATTACTAAGTTTAAAAGAATTTTCTATGCTTGCATTTGCATTGAGGTGAGAATGAAAGATGAGCTTCTTAAGGTGTTGCCAGTCATAAAGTTTAATGAGGTAGAGGAAATGGTTAGTTAAAGTGAAATTCAGACAGTCCTACACCTAGAAACCTCTTTTAGGTAAGAGGGTATAAAAAGAAACTAGTAAAGTTTTTAAAACAGAAGAGTAACTCAGAACTAATAGGTTTAAAAGAATCTAAGGTGCAGATGGTTTTATATTATGAACTAAGGTACCAAGCTTCTTTACAAGTAGTTAGTGAATCTCTAGAGACCAACAAAGAGGTAGGGTTTTATAGATGTAATTCATGAATTAGATATAGGCCCTAGTGTCTTAATTAAGACTGATTTAGACAAAGATTTGGACAATATGAATTTAAGGGCAGACCCTATGCATGAAGACCATCATTTCTAGGACACTCCACTGGAGAAGTCCCCACCCATTACAAGCAGGAAATCAAGTAGAAAGAAAAAGGATTGGGGAGGTTGGTAATACCTCTAATTTTTACTATGATATTTTAGAAAATTAAAGGAATGAATGATCCTAAAAAAATTTAACGATAAATGATCTTTTGATAAAGAAGAAGCTATATGTTTTTGGGATTATTGGAGACTGATAGATGGATAATTGAGCATATTTTCATTTATATTTGCTTGATATTTTATATTTTTATTATATATTTGGTACATAATTTGCTCCAAGTGTGTATACAGATTATAATTGACTTTATGGACATAAGGAGAAGAATTCAGAAAAAAACATGATGTAAAATGAAGATTCAATGCACAGAAGGGATGCACAATCATGCATATGCCCATGTATTTCTCCCAGGCCTTGCAGAGAAGCATATGAAAGCATAAAATTCTTGATTTTATGAAGTTAATAGGGACTAAATCGAAAATAGGATCCAACCACCACTTCCATTACAATGCTAGAATTGTGTTCACTTATGATAGAGACAAGATTCATGCCACTATTCATATCTCTTCTGACTAGTTATTAATTTGTTTTGCAAGAATCTGATCTCTCAGTTCACTTTTGAATTGACAATCGTATATTCCTCTAACTTAGCTTTCCAAAGAGCAAACCTATAAAAGGATTTGGTTTCTATCAAATCTACTCTAAAGAATCCTTGGATGGTTGTAGAAGATTTCAATTGTATGCTATAGGCAATGAAATATAATCAAATTTGGGAATGTGAAAGCTATTTGATAGGATATATGTAGGATTCCACTACACTTGGTCTAATAAACAGCAAAGAAGGAGCCTCACCAAGAGGAAGCTTGATAGGGGTTTTGGTAAACCATCTTTGGACTAATTAATGTCTTAGCTCTTTCGCTCAGTTTGGACCTCCTTTATTGATATGTTCTTAAGTGATTATAAATTTATTCCATAACACTTAATGATTATTTCTATGAAAATATACTCACCTTGATTTATATGTGGTTTTAGGCACAATTTAGAAGCAAAAGAGCTAAAGTGAGTTGAAAGCACTATATTTGGGTCGTTTTCTAAAGATTCATACTCACTTATCTTTAAGGAGTAAGAAGAAGAAGATTAAAGCAAGAGAAGACAAGAAAATGACAAGAAAGATGAGACATATGTTGAAAATACAAATAAGATGAAGCATGGAGCAATAAGAAGATGAAAAGAACAAGGAGAAAAGAGTCATGACTACGCCATTAACTTGTCACAGTTGTGAGTATTGACTCATGCTATGAGAAGGTGTCTCATGGCTGTGTGACACCACTCATAGTTATGAAAAGGGTCTCATAACTCTAAGAAGGTGCATTAATTCATAGGTGTGACATAATGCCACCTCACCAAAAACCTATTTTTTAGTATAAAAGCAACATATTGGTGACAACTGAGGGTTATGAAATGTTTTGAGTGTTTTCAATAGGGAAGAGCTTCGAGAGCATCAAGAGAGAATGAAGAGAGCAACCAAAGCTCTCAACCGTGAGAGACCTATGAAGGGGTAGATTCCTGATATTGATTCAAAGGTGACATTGACACCGACAACCTAGTTAAGCATTCCTCCCTTTTATTTGTCGTGTCTTTCTGTCTTTATTAATTGATTGTGTTGTCCTATATAAATGGATTTGGGATTTGCATATGAATGATCATATTACTATATAGTCTAGTTGTTTATGGATGAACCCATGGCTGAAATTTCATTATAATCCATAATTGTTATATTTGAGATTCATTTGTAGCAACTAACAGCTCGTAATCGTTAGGGATAGAATTAGTTAAATGACTTGAGCGTATATAGTTTTTACTTAGATCAATCAGTTTTCATAATTCATAGTGTGACTATCAAATTGAATCTATTGTATCTTAGGTTATTCGGTAGTTAGGTTTAATTAAAAATCATATCTTAATTAAACACAACCTAAGGGAAAACTCGGGTTAATAAATCATATGATTAACTTAAGAAAAGTTAAACAATTCAATTAAATATGTTTACTTAAGGTATAGGCTGAGATTGAACGAAAGAATCTGACTCCTAAAGAATTCACCATTTTCATAATTTTTGCATGTTTTCTTTAATTTGCTTTTTTAGTTATTTTTGTCTTATTTTCTTACTTTAAACCAAACCAACCCCCTCCCCTCAAAACCTAAACATTAATTTTATTTTAAAAGCTAATTGAACACTCTTTGTGAGATCGACGTAGGCTCACCACTGTTATAATAGTAGGTCTAGTTTATTTTACGTAGTGTTATGACATGCTTCTGTCAATTTTGGCACCATTGTCAGGAAGTGCAGTATTTTAGTTTATGTTCTTGATTTTAATTGGTGTTGTGTACATATTTGTTTGTGATTAGTTTCTTTCAGTTATTTCTTGATTTATTCACTTCTTGTTTATTATTATTAAAAAAATTTATGGATAGAAGTAATTTTTTATAAAACTCTTATTCCTAATCCTATAGCTCATATTGAAATGATCATACTAACTTTAATTATGGATAGGATAACCATCAAAATTACTTCCATAATAGTTTGTAAAAAAAATAGTGATAGTGCATCATAACGTTAATCAAAATAAAAACTAGACCTACCACTGTAGCAGTGACGAGTATAGATCAATTCCACAGAGAGTGTGTGTAAAGTATTTAAAATGAAATTAATCAGTGTTTAGGTTTATGGAGGTTTAGTTGATTTGAAATAAGAAAATAAAATAAAAATAAACTAAGAAACAAAATTAAAAAAAAACATGCAAAGTGATGAAAGTGGTGAATTTGTTAGGAATCTAGTACTTTAGTTCTATCTCAACCTACACTCGAATTAAACATATTTCGATGATTTTTCATTGTCAAACCTCTCCTAGAATCTATTAATTGTAGTTTAATCTATTAACTCAACTTTTCCTTTAGGTAGTGTTTAATCAAGATATGATTGTTAATTAAACCTAGCCACCGAATAACATAGGATAAAATCTTTAGATTCAATTGGGTAACCGCAATTTGAATTTGGAAAATTGATTAATCAAGGCAACAACCACATACAATGAGCCATTTAACCTAGGTTATGTTATCCTTAATGATTACAAATGATTAATCACTACACGTGAATTTCAAATATAAAAATTACATATTATATCTAAATTCTAGCAATGGGTTTGTAAATAAAAAATCCAATGAACTCATTAAAATCATCTTTTCACAATACCCAAATCCATACGCTTCAGATAACATAAATAATTTATAAAGAGAGAAAGAAACAAAAAATACAAAGAAAGAATGCTTAACTTGGTTATCAACGTTGATATTGCCTCAAAACTGGCATCGAGAAGCTACCCCCTATAGGTCTCCTCATAGTAGAGAGCTTACCTCCCTCTTCGTGTTCTCTTGAAGCTCCTAAAGGTCCCTCACGATCCAGCCCAGCTGAAAGACCTCTCTTCTTTTCTTTTGGTCAAACCTTACCTCTTCTTTCATATCCTCAGTCATCATAACCTGTTTTACTTTATAATAAAAACCTAGGTGATGTGGCAATTTCTCACGCTCATGAGTTATCTCACAGGCGTAAGAGAGCATAATCATTGTGACATATTTGTCACACCCGTGAGTAGCTTCTCACGGCTGTGAGAGGCTTCTCACAGCTATGAGAAGCTTTGTAACCCTCTAAATGCACTCTCTTGTCATTATTTTAAGTGCATCCATCCACCTTTTTCTTCTTCAAGTGCTAGGTTAAATGTAATGGACAGGTATCCTTTTTTTCACGTTATATATAACCTCTCTTCTTTATTTTTCCATCCCCTCTTTATGTCACACACTCCTCTCACGTTGTTTCAGCTCATCTTTTACTTCAGCACATATTTAAATTCACGTTCATATCTTGTAAGGCCCCTCACATTCTTGCCTTCGGTTTCTATATTTCCATTATGCTTTTCCATTAAATTCATGTTGCTTTATACCTTAAACATAGCAGCTGGCACTCTCACACCCATGCAATTCCATTCACGCTCACAGCTGTGCAATAATTCCAATAGGTTGTGAGCATGCTTCACCACTCTTTTGTGTTTTATCCCATTATTTTTCTCCAATCTTCTTCTTCTTGCTTCAATAAGAAAAAGGATTGTGAATCTTCAGAAAACAACTCAAATGTAGTACTTTCGACTCACTTTGGTTCTTTTGCTTCCACACCATATATGAGTCAAAGTGAGTATCTTAAGCAATTTCTTAGCAATAGTCACTAAGTGTTATTGAATAAATTCATCGTCAATTAATCACATATCAATTTCTCCCACACTTATCTTTTGGCCATCCTTGGGCAAAATATCAAAATTAAGTTCAAAGACCCAAAAACATTTACTCAATTCTCATATTTTTCAAGACTACATGATCATAAGCAAAGATGAATGACTTTCAAAAATCATAGCAAGAAATCAACATTCCAAGCTTTACTCATGATCAATCGACATTCATTATCTTTAAAAACTGAGTAATCTAATGGTACACCTGAAAAATGTGTTTAAATAAGATATATTCTTGGGTACACTTAACACCATTCATAATCAAGACATTCCACAATTTTACATATCATTTCATTTCTTCACCATTAAGGTTCACATGCAAAATCATGGATCAAAGAACATTTCAAGGTTGTAATGTGGGCAAGGCTATGGTGAGATGTATTTGGATAAAGTAGCATGAAAGCAATCAAAGCTAGTAAGACAAAAGTAATAATCCATAAGGTCTCAAGTGCACAAGTTAACATTCATACAAAACTGGGTACTGTTAGCTATGACGAATGCAACAACTATATTTCACAACTTAATTCAACTCTCACACACAAACCACATGGAGTGTAATGAATCAAAATGGATCACTTATAGAGATTGTTGATAACATTATAATAAGTGAACCTTCCAAGACAACATCTACCTCATATTCAACATACTCAAGTAAATATTCAATACAACTTTAGGAGGTAAGATTAATCATAAAAAGCTTTTGAATACATATACACTTCCTCCTTGATACATTTATTTAACCTTTTTTAATTTTCTTTATCTTTTGCTTTTCTCTTTTCTTTCTTTTTTTCTTATGAAAATTAGAAGAAACTACATCAACATGGGAATTTCAATGATAAGACATAAAATAGCTAATAGTTATGATTTGCATTATGTTTTAGGGTTCAATTTGTTAGGTATTTAGTGTTAATTTGAGTGTTTTATGCATATTTATGTTTTAATTGTGTTAGTTTATGTGTTTTTGTAAGTTAGTATGAGTCTATAAGCTTAAATATTATATTTGTTAGGTACCTTGATGTGTTTGTTAGTATTTCGGGGTAAACGGCAAAGAACGAAGCAGTTTCAAAGAGTTTCGGGCTAAAGACAGGCCATGATCGTGATAGAAAGAGGCAAGCTAAAAAGAACCAAGCCATGATCGTGAATTTTGGTCATGATCATGACAGAAAGCTCTGAATCAGGCCACGATCGTGAACTTTGCGCTATCAAGTTTTAAGAGACTTTTCGGACCGTTTCGACCCCGAATCAAGCTTAGGGCTTCCAAGGTATAAATAGAACATTAAAGAGCAGAAGAGCAAACTTTTTGCATCAGCCAATTCTGAACCCCTAGAAAGCATATTGAGAGATTTGAGGAAGGAGCGAAGGAAAAGAGACATGGAGAAGCTTAATATGAAGTACTTCCTGGAATAGGTGGTTTCCCACCATCGCTGCCTCCATGAGTCCATTTTGACAATATTTTCAGTCTTTATTTCAATTTTATTGACGTATAAAATTGGGATAATCATTGAGAATATTGAAGGTCAATTTTTGTTTAAACTCACCTTCGGGATTTTGATCTTTGAGATTAATGAAGTTTGATGTATTATGTTTTCAATGAGTTACTTGTGATTCAATTTCTATGCTCAATAATTTGGTAATAAATTGAGAGGGTGAACCAACTGAATATCATCAAATTGGGATAACGAGAGTTGGGTAGTTTGATAGATAAGAATTGAATCAAATAGGTAAAATCGTGTAACGAGATATTGAGCATAGGTTTTCGGTAGGTTATTAGACAAATTTAGAACTAATTTATTTTTTGAGTAAATTTTAAATCAAGAGATTACAATTCCATAATTTAAATTAGTGATTATTAATTAGTGTTAAAGATTATAACTTGAGAGAGAGTAATCCACCCTAAGATTGTCTAAACCTAGTAATTCGATAAATTCGTAATCAATTAGAATTTTATTAAATTCATATTAAAACCCCCTTTCTCTTAATTGTAGCTTCTATGCTAATTCTTAATTGGATTTTGCAAATTGCTATTTTGTTTCTATTTTATGAATTTAATTCTTGATTGATTAATTTTCTACGTAGTTGTTTATTTTAGTTATTTATGAAATTTAGTCAAGCCTTAGATTTTAGGACTAGATTAACCCTCCTCGTGGGATCGACACCTTAAGTACTAGGCGAACGACCCGTGCACTTACAGAAATATCAAGGTTAATAATATTAAAACTTAGTATAGGTAACCTTACGATCAAGTTTTTGGCACTGTTACTTGGGAGGCGATTGTTTAGTTTTATAGTTTAATGCGTTAGATTAGTTTTTAATTTTTATTTTTCTTTCTTTCGTTTCATTTCAGAATTGTGCTCTTAAATGAACAAAAAAGTCACGAGAAGTTTGAGTCATGCAACAGAGATGTTATATTTAGATATTACTTAACTAGAACGACCCTTAGAAAAGCTCGATGAGAGGAAGAAGAAGAGATAGGAAAATCATCAATGGGCAAGGAGTTTCAACGAAATATGGATCAGGAAGTGAACCAAGGACGACAACAGAGGACCCTAATGGACTTCATGAGGTCGGGGTTAAACCCGTCAAACCAAAGAGTGGCTAGGCTGCCTGTTCAAGTAGCCTCGTTTGAGATAAAACCTGCACTTATCAACATCTTTAGCAAAATGTGCAATTCTACGGATTGGTGAATGAGGACCCAAATGCACACATTGTTAACTTCCTCGAGATCTATGATACCTTCCGGTATCATTAGATGTCGAAGGATGTAGTTAGAATTAGGTTGTTTCTTTTCACTCTTAGAGATAGAGCGAAGGCTTTGTATCATTCACTATGGGATCAGCTTGTGCGTGCTTTCCTAGACAAGTACTTCTTGTTGACAAAGAAAACCAAGATTATAAAGGAAATCACCAATTTCTAATAAGGTGACGAGGATTCAATCTACGAAGTGTGGGAAAGATATAAGGATTTGAAAAGGAAGTTCCCATATCATAACCTACCCAAGGAGTTCCTTTTGCAGACCTTCTACAATGGAGTGAACCCACCAACTAAAGGCACGATCGACGCAGCGTCAGGAGGATCCTTAATGCAAAAGATTGATGATAAAGTAAAGGAGCTGATTGAGAAGATGGTGAGCAACAACTACTTATAAACGAATGAGCGAAGTATCAGATAGTAGAAGGGAATTATTGTGGTCAATCAAATGATTGAGATGCAAGAAAAGATCAACAATTTGATGCGACAACTTAATAGCATGAGGGTGTCATCCTTAGCTCCAATGAAGGCTGTATAGTTAAAGTGTGAACTCTGTGACTAGTTAGACCATGACACCATATACTGCTACCTAATGTAGGAAGACACTCAGGAACAAGTGAACTACATGGGGCATAATATGAACGAGGAGGGGGTAACAATCCCTACTCCAACACTTACAACCTCGGGTGGAAGAACCACCCTAACTTCTCCTGGTCGAACAACAATAGAGGATAGTTCAGGCCTCAGGGACAATCGGGCTTCCACTAAGATAGAGCAAGCTCAATGGAATCAAAATTGGATAAGATTTTGGATAGATCAGGGGCATAGAGGATGCACATAGAAGGTTTGAGAACAAATTTGAGCAAGTAACAAAGAACCACACCTCATCTATACATAATTGGAGGTCCAAGTAGGTCAATTAGCAGAGGCAATGTCTACTCAGAATGCCAGAACTCTTCCAAGCAACACCAAGTCTAATATAAAGGAAAAGATCATGGTCATCAGTCAGACCCAAGATGAGTAATCAAAACAGGTACAGCAAGAAGGAAAGGGTCAAGAAGACCTTCCAAGTAAGCCAGTGATCGAGTCAATTAAGGCAACTCGACATGTATTTCCCTTCTCTATTTTAGCTCAGTGGGAGTTAAATGCAAATAGGGCGGCGAGGAACTTATAGGAGATTGAGCAAAATAAGGTTGTGGAAGTGACAAAACAAGTACAGACGAAGCTCACAATGAAGGAATCTATCAAGAAGAAGGTTAAGGAGCAAACATCAAAAGAGAGCCCTAACATCACACAGAAGAAAGAGGACCTAGGGGACTTTTTCATCCCCTGCAGTATTAATAGAATCAACATAGATGGGACATTTGCAGATCTAGGAGTGAGTCTAAACATGATGCCCTACACCTTTAGTTTGAAGTTGGGGTTAAGAGAGTTAGTGCCCACTAAGTTTTTGGTAAAGACGGTCGACATAATGATGCACAAACCAATGGGGATTATAAAGGATATGCAAGTAAAGGTTGGCAAATATACCTTTCCTATAAACCTTTACATATTGGACATTAAAGAGGACGTGGATATCCCAATAGTTCTTAGATGACCTTTCTTGGCCACTGCGCATTCAATCATTGATGTTGAGGGGGGGGGGGGAAATTAACTCTAAAGATAGGAAAAGAGCAGATAACCTTCCAAGCATCGCAGAGACATTACGGATCTCCTTTACCTCTGTAGAATAGCAAAGAACCTAAACCTTGAGGTGAATGGGACGATATCGAGGATCCTGGGAATGCAATCAAGAAGAAGTGCTCACGAAAAAGAAGGTAAGGAAAAGAGAATTGCAAGGAAGGTGGGGATTATAGCATGGTAGCTAAAGTTTAAACTTTGAAGTTAATGATAGTGCTACCCTCACACCATTCATTCTGAACACTGTGAGCTTAAAGAAGCATCGAGCTACTATCATTAAAAGAAGCTTTACATAGGAGGAAACCTATAGAAAAGTAGTTATTTGATTGTTTTAGTTAGAACGTTTGAATTCTGTAGTTAGGATTATTTTTGTTTTGAATAAAATCAAGACAGAATAGGATTTCGATATAAATGGATGACTTGAGCAAGTAAGTAAAAGAGAGGTGAAGAGGACCATAAAAGAATAAAGAAGTGACGTTGAAAAGATGGAAAAAAGAACAATAGAAGAAGAATCAGGAAGTGTGGGAAAGCCACAGGCCACGATCGTGACCTACAACAGGGCAATAAAGGGGGAGCTGCGAATTGTTTATAAATTTTTACCATTTTACCCGTTTAAACATTTATATATTCAGTTCTAACTTCACTTTTATATTCATGTTCATTTTAACTTTATCTCTCTAGACTACAAAGCCATAAAAGCTCCCACGTCTCTCTAAAAAAAATTTTCAACCTCCAAATTCTACCAAATTATGTCGTGAATTAAACAATCAGCCCGATGGGAGCCATATGGATGATAACAAGTTGTAGGATGTGGGAGACAAAACCGAGCATCAGAATTTGGTGTGCCTTTCCCAATATATACAAAGGAGGAATGTACTCATTTCTGATCCCCTAGAGCTAGATAAATTTTAGTTCCAAAATACTTTGATTTTGACACACTCAATAGGCTAGAGTTGCATGAGAGAGTAGAAAACCTAGCTAAGAGAATCTAATGGGCCCAATTTATATGGTTCCAATTTCCGATCTACCAAGAGCTCACGCTGGAATTTTTCACTTCCTTGACTTATGACCCTAGGAATTCCAAAGAAATGTAGTTTAGGTTAGGAGGAAGAGCCTATGAATTAAATGTAGAAATCATGTGCGAGATGTGTGGATTCCCTGAGTTCTCCATCATCGATCATGAGGATTTTTATCCTTATCAATACTAGAATGAGCGTACTGGGAATTGAGCAATTTCATGCCAAGAATGCTCATAACAACATCATAAGGTCCCAAGAACACTTATTGCTACACAGATTCAAGTGTCAGTTGGTTTTTGAGAAAATGAAACCAACAAATGTTTCACAAAGGAACTTTTTATGTTGTAATGCATAGAGCACAGTATTCCAGTCTGCACATCAACACATGTGCTAAATGCCATTGTTGCAACTCCACGCAAGAGAAGCAACAAATTAGGAATGGGATACATAGTTTCTATTATTGCAGAATATTATGGCATGGAACGGAGGGGATTAACTGTTCATCTCCCAGAATTTCGAAACCATTATCACTAATGGCATGCTGAAATCCTTAAGTCCCATAATATGGAACTTAGGGATAGCAGCCAGAAGACACATGTCCAAATCAGGGTCAATCAGGAAAGTTCAAGCTCAGTGCTGCCTTGGTAAAGAAAAGAGTCCAGTGAAGAATTCGAGGAAGAGGAAGAAGAGCAAGGTTGGAAGGAAGTTTTGGATGCGATCTCTGAAACCAATAAGACACTTGTCGAGAACACCAGAATAATGAAGGAGATGGTCTGGAAACAAAAACGCCAGAGCCAGGATATTCGTCAGATCTATAGATATTTTGAGGCTTAGGGCATGCAAGTGCCACCTTCGACTCCATCACCACCTCCATCTCCATAGGATTTATATATAACCCATTTTTCCATTCAGTTTTTTCTTTTCGAAATTAGCCTTTAGTTCTAATTTTTATGTTTATTTTTTATTTTATTTTCTGTCTACTTTTTCTTCCTTTTCTTTTCTTTTATGTGTTTGTGTGCTCCCGTCTCACATTGAGGATAATGTGTTTTTTTCTTTTGAATGTGATTTTCCATATTGTATGATAATATTATGTTGCCTTTTTTAATTGTTTGAATGTGACAATGGCATTAGGTTGTAAATAATCATTAACTCACAAAATTAGTAAATTAGGAGTCTTTGGATAAATATACAGCTTAATTAGGATTTAGTGTAAATTTAGCACCATATAGCTTGTCACATTCATTCATAATTTGAGGCCTTTCAACTTAAGTAGCTTAAATAGTATTTTTCATAGAAATGACTAGCTTAAATAACAAGGTAGGCAATTAAAAAAATGTATTTTTTGTTAAATAAATCACTATTCTGCTAGCCTTCAGGTTATAAATAGAGCTAGTAGCTAATTGAAAATGTGATATAGTTGAGTATCCGGATCGACACGCATCAGAAATGTGTGCCTTCATATCAAAAAGCTATAATGGCATTTCAACCAAGTTGTTTAATAAAAACATGACTTATTTAAGTAACCGGATTGACATTCATTACCAATATTTGCTTCCACATAAAAAGACTAAGTTTATATTTTTTAAAAAAAAATTATTTATGCTTCCTTAATAAAACCTATCAAACTTGTAATAAGCTTGACTTTTCATGACAATACACTTAGGAATAGTTACAGAGTCTGAAGGACCAAAGAATTATTATTCTATATGTACAATTGAAAAGCGTAAATAAATTAACACTTAGATCTCGATTAAATTATATATTTAGTTCAAACCCTTAGACATAGATTTTGCTCGTTAATGATTAGATATAACTTGTATGATTGTGTTTAAGATTAAATTGATTTCATGAAGTTTCATTGCCTCATTACTGCATTGTGTGTTATGTGTTTGTTGTTTTGTTTACTTGAGGAAAAGTAAGGGTTTAAGTGTGGGGATGTTGATAGTTGTGATTTGAATTATATTTGAGGGTTCAATTTGTTAGGTATTTAGTGTTAATTTGAGTGTTTAATGTGTATTTATGTTTTAATTGTGTTAGTTTATATGTTTAAGTGTTTTTATCGGTTAGTATGAGTGTTTGAGCTTAAATGTTATATTTTTTGGGTACCCTAATGTGTTTGTTAGTGTTTAAGGGTAAATTACGAAGAATGAAGTAGTTTCGAAGAATTTTGGGCTAAAAACACAACCCACGATCATGACCTAAAGAAAGAGATGAGCTGATAAGACCCAAGCCATGATCGTGACATTTTGGTCACAATCATGATAAAGAGCTCTGAACCAGGCCATGATCATGCACTTTGGGCCATGATCATGATAGAGAGGGATAGGCGCTGGGCACGATCATGGCCTGCATTAAGCAGACACGAAAACAGTTGAAAATGTCAAGTTTTGCAGGATTTTTAGGACCGTTTCGACCCTGAATCAGCCCTAAGGCTTCCAAGGTATAAATGGAACGTTAAAGAATAAAAGAGTAGCCTTTTTGCATCATTCAATTCTGAAACCTATAGAGCATATCGAGAGATTTGAGTAAGGAGACAAAGGAAGAGAGGCACAGAGAAGAAGCTTGACATGAAGTACTTCCCAGAACAAGTGGTTTCCCATCGTCGCCGCTTCTCCGAATCCATTCTGACAGTATTTTCCATCTTTATTTCAATTTTATTGATGTATAGAGTTGGGATAATCGTTGAGAATAGTTGTTATTGAATGTCAATATTTGCCTAAACTCATTTTTAGGATTTTGATCTTTGAGATTAATGAAGTTTGATTTATTTTATTTTCATTGAGTTATTTGTGATTCAATTTTTGTGCTTCATAATTCAATAATAAAATGAGAGGGTAAACCCAGTGAATATCATCAAATTGGGCTAACAAGAGAGAGTAGTTTGATAGATAAGAATTGAATCAAACCGGTAAAATCATATAACGATAGATCAAGCATCGGTTAATGGTTGGTTATTAGACAAATTCAGAACTAATTTAGATTTTGGGTAAATTAGAAATAAAGAGATTACAATTCGATAATTTAAATTATGGATTATTAATTAAGGTTAAAATTATAACTCAAGAGAGAGTAATCCACCCCAGGATCATCTAGATCCAGTAATTCCATAAATTCATAATCAATTAGATTTTCATTAAATTCGTATTAAAAGCCCTTCTCTTAATTGATAGTTTCTAGGTTGGTTCTTGATTGAATTATGCAAAATTGCTATTTTGTTTCTATTTTATGAATTTAGTTTTTCATTGATTAATTTTCTGCGTAGTTGTTTATTTCAATTATTTGTGAAATTTAGTCAAGCCTTAGATTTTAGGACTAGATTAACCCTCCTCGTGGGATTGACATCTTAGGTACTATACGAATGACTTGTATGCTTGCAGAAATATTAAAGTTAATAATATTAAAACTTAGTATACGTAAACTTGCAATCAATTGCATCCCAACATTATAACCAACTCACAAATTTGTACACCCCTGCAGTTATACTTTTTTATGTCCACAAAATCACCAATCAACAAATTTTCCACTAGCTTTAAGGCTTGAGAAGGACATTTGGTTATGGTTAAGACATGTAATGTGGGTAATACACAAAGAAAAGGTAAATGAAGCTCAAGGGGGGCCTAACAAGGGAAAAGTCATATCAATAGGGTAGGTTGTATGGCTAATGTAGCTTATGTAACAAAGCATGCCTAATCATCTCCATGTCAATACATGTGATAAAAATATGGTCTTAAATAGAAAATCAAAGAAAAATTAGGATGTTCATATCATGAAGGTCACATATAAACAAAGATAATGAGATTGATATGAATGCTTCAGTTTAATAAGGAATCTTACCGTCTTTGTCTACCACTAGTCACTACTCTTCTAAAGATAATGCACATTGACCAATCACAAAAGTAAAAGTACATGCTAAACTTGAAATGAAATTCTCTAGTCTATTCACTCTCTAATCATGACTATTTAATCCTAGAAGTAACAAAAAATGAGCAAATGTTTGTTTGTTTGTTTTATTCTTCTCTCGTTTTGATTGAAAACTTAAAACAAGTAAAAACAAACAACTAAATGTATACATGCATATAGAAACTAATGTGTTAATGTAAAGGAAAAAAATTTACTTCGCTTAGGTTGCCTTCTAAGAAACGCCTTTGTTTAGGGTCATTGGCTGGACTCTATAATTCCTTCATAAGACAAAATTATGACCTTTAGGTAGTACAGTTTTACCTTCCTCCATGTGAGGTTATTTAGGATAGCACCTTGATAGATAATCCTTCATATTTTGCATATGCCCTATCTCAAATTTTTAATCTCTACTGAGTCTATGCTCTTAGGAAATATCGTAAATGTCTCTTCACCTTTCTCTTCCTTGTTTAATTCCTCTAATCTATTAGGTAAAGATAAAGAGTTAGTGTCAAAAATAATCACGAGCTCAATACTCACCGTTGAGCTAAAAGATAAACATTTTTCTCGTTCGAACTCCTCCTTTACTTCTTCCACATAAGCAATTCCTTAATTAATACACTCAAAATTATGAAGCTCCTCATCACTCTGTAAGGTTTCTGCATTAACATCCATTAGGTACACCTCGGGTTGATATGGCTACTTTTTTTTATTTGTGATTCTAGGCAATCGAGAGTTTCCATCATTTGACCCGTTTGGCATTCCATGTTCTGTATGATTGCTTTGTTTTCTTGCAACTGCTAATGCATACTCTGATTAAAATATAATATATTCTTATTAAGCTCCTGCATACTCTGTTGAAGTTGCTGTATAATTTGATTAAGCTGCAGTGTACTTTGTTGAAATTGCTCAAGATCATTAGTAGTAAAGGTCTTAATAGTGTTTTCCAGAGATATACCTGAGAGAAGCTTCTAGTATATACAGAAATTGTTGTGTGTCCTGCAAACTATCATGGAAGTAATTTTTATCTCATCTGTAACTAAAGTTAGGTTGATGAGTCCAACCTTAGTTATATGATTTAGAGTAAGAATTAAAGAAAAAAGTACTTTCATCCGTGATTTTTTATTTTTAGTTTTTTTAATTTTTTTAATCATAAACATGAAATAGAAAATGAAGCAATCAATAAATAACTGAAAAGAAATTAATTATGAACAAATATATATAAAACACCAATTAAAATCATAAACAAAAAGTAAAGCATCTCACTCCCTGACAACAGCACTTCATAATTTTAAGAGTGACGAGTCTAGGTCGATCCTGTAAAGAGTGTGTGTAAAATATTTGAAATCACATTAATCAGTGTTTAGGTCTAGGGGGTTGATTAGTTTGAAATAAGAAAATAAAATGAAACTAAACTAAGAAAAACAAGTTAAAGAAAACATGCCAAGTTATGAAAGGGGTAAATTCGTTAGGAATATGGTTCTTTAGTTCTATCTTAGCCTACATCCTAATTAAACATATTTCAATGATTTGTTGTTCTCGAACCTCTCCTAGAAACTATTAATTGAAGGTTAATTTATTAACCTAAGTTTTCCTTTAGTTAAATCAAGATATGATCGTTAATTAAACTTAGCCACTGAATAACCTAGGATACGATCTCTAGATTCAATTGGGTAGCCACATTATGAATTAGGAAAACTAATTAACCAAGGCAACCACCACATATGATGCATCATTTAACCTAGGTTATGTTATCCTTAATGAGTACAAATCATTACTCACTACACATAAATTTCAAATATAATAGTTACAAATTATATCAAAATTCTAGCAATGGGTTTGTAAATAAAGGATCCAATGAATGCATTAAATCATCTTTTCACAATACCCAAATCCTTACACATCGGATAACATAAACAATTTCTAAAGAGAGAATGAAACAAAAAATATAAGGAAAGAATGCTTAACAGGGCTGTCAGTGTTGATATCACCTCCGAACTGACATGCAGAAGCTACCCCTCCATAAGGCTTCTTATGGTAAAGAGCTTACCTCCCTCTTCGTGCTCTCCTAAAGCTCCCCAAGGTCCCTCACGATTTAACCCAGTTGAAACACCTCTCTTTATTTTTCTAGGCTGAAACTCAGCTCTTCTTTCATATCCTCAGCCGTCACACCTTATTTTGCGTTATTCTAAAAACCTTAGTGATATGGCAATTTCTCACTCTTGTGAGTTAGCCTCATAGGTTTGACATATATTTTTAATACCTGTAAGTAGCTTCCCATAGCTGTGAGAGGCTTCTTACAGCCAGGAGAATCTTTCCAGCCCTCCAAATGCACTCTCTTGTCGTTATTTCAAGTGCATCCATCCACCTTTGCCTTCGTTAAATGCTAGGTTAAATATACAGACAATTGTCCTTTTCTTAACTTCACACACAACCTCTCTTCTTTATTTTTCTAGCCCCTCTTCATGTCACACACTCCAGTCACATTACTTCAGTGTACCTTTTACTTTAGAATATATTTACATTCACATCCATACCTTGCATGGCCCTCATATTTTTGCCTTCGGTTTCTATAGTTCCATTATGTTTTTCCATTAAATTCACATTGGTTTATACCTTAAACATGGCAGCTAGCTTGCATAGGTGTGAGAGTGTGTCTCATACCCATGCAAATCCATACAAAACTATGAGTGACACTCACGGCTGTGTAATAATTCCAACGGATTGTGAGCCTTCTTCACCCTCCATTCTTTTATGCTTTATCCCATTCTTTTGCTTTAATCTTCTTATTCTTGATCTAAGAAGACAAAGGATTGTGAATCTTCAAAAAATAACTCAAATGTAGTAATTTTAACTCAATTTAGCTCTTTCCCTTTCGAATTATGCCTAAAACCACATATGAATCAAAGTGAGTATCTTAAGCACTTTCCTAACAATATTCACTAAGTGTTATTGAATAAATTCATCGTCAATTAAGCACATATCACACAACAATTCCTGCATAGACCAAAAGATTTTTATTCCAACTCATGTACATCTCTGGAAGATTTTGTTAGATCTTTTGCTATTAGTACTCTACAATTTTAGCAAAAAACGAGATCAATAATCCATAACTTAGTAAGTTATATAGGTTAAATAATGGAAGCTATTAATCGCCTAAAATCATAAAGGGAAAAAAATACAACCATCTCAACTCGAGGTATACCCAAGGGATGTTAGAGCAAAGACCTTACAAACTGAAAAGAAGCTTGAGAATCTTGAGTGTAATACTCAAGGAATTGCTTGTGTGGAAGAAGTGTAGGAAGAGGTTGAACTAAAAAATGATATATCTTTTGGCTCGAAGATAAATATTGAGTTAAATTTTGTTTTTAAGACTAAATTTTAACCTTTACCTATTAGAGAAATTGAACAAGAATGACTAAGGTGAAAATTCATTTAAAATATTTCCTGAGAGTATGGACTTAGTAGAGATTGGGTTTTTGAAGGTAGTGAAGACACTATAAGTGAATAATCAACAACTGACACCCGATCGACAAGAAACTTAGGTGGAGGAAGCACATGTGAAATATAAAGATCACAATTTTGTGACGTGATAGGAAAAATGGCTTCGAGCTAGTAACACTAAACAAAGGTGCTACTTGGGAGGCAACCCAAGAAAAGTAAATTTCTTTTCTTTTACTTTTTCACACTAGTTAGGTTATGCATATATATTTTTATGTTGGTTTTTTTTATTTTTTAAGTTCTCAATCAAAATGAGAGAGAGAGAACTAAACAAACACATAAACATTTTCTCTTGTTCTATTATTTCTAGGGATTATATATTCATAATTGGAGTGTGAATTGACAAAAAGAATAAATGACAACTTTATCATGTACTTTTACTCTTGTGATTAGTCAGTATTCATTATCTTTAGAAGATAGTGACTAGTGATAGCCACAAGTCAGTGAGATTTTGAGCCTTGATATACCAACACATCTATATCAGTCTCATTGTCTTTTGTTTATGTGTGACCTTCATGGCATGTAAATCCTGACTTTGAATTTCTATTCAAGACAAAATTCTTATCACATGAATTAACATGAAAATGATATAGGTATTCTTTGTTTCATGAGCAACATCAGTTAAATAGCCTACCCATCAATATAATTTTCCTTTGATAAGCCCCCTTCAGCTTTACTAAATTTTTCTTTTTGTACTAACCAGGTTATACTTAAGCCTTAAAGCTAATGGAACATTTATTGACTGTTGATAATTGTGGATGTACAAAAGTATAAGTGTAGGGGTTTGCATGTATGGAATGGTTATAATTGTTGGGATGCTAATTTATATCTTATCAATGAAATTCCCATTTTGATGTAGGTCCTTTCAATTTTTAAATGGAAAAAGGAAAGAAAAAGAAAAAAGGAAAAGAAAAGAAAAAGAAAAAAGTTTAAATAAAAATATCATGGGGAAATATAATTTTTTAAAAAATTGTGCATGATTGGCTTCTCCTACTAAAGTTGTATTGAATGGGTTACTTGAGTATGTTAAATATGAGGTGGATTTTGCTTTCATTGGCCACTCCCTATGGTTACAAAGTCTTGTTTATCATCAACTTTTGTGAGTGATTTATTCTTCATGTGGTTTCTACGTAAGAGCTCGAGTTTAAGCTGTAAAACATTGCATTCATCATAGTTGATGTACGCAATTATGATTGAATGTTGGCTTTTGCACTTGATGTCATATTGAGTGTTACTTTTGTTTCACTAGCTTTAATGGATTTCATGCTACTTGACCCAAATACATCTCACCGGAGTCAGGAAGCTACCACTTCATAGGTCTCTCACGGTTGAGAGCTTTGGTTGCTCTCTTCATTCTCTCCTGAGGCTCCTAAAACTCTTCCTGAGGCTCCCGATGCTTCCATTAATCCTTCTTGTATCTTCTTTTTTAAGTGTTCATTGTGTTTGAATGAGAATTGTTCTCTAATCCGAAGCTTCACCACCTTGGTTCTTCTTTGAGATTTGGTCACTTCTCCTCCATTTCTTCCACTCTTCTACACTTG
>JANZXR010332468.1:0-27106 GCA_027575705.1 Erythroxylum echinodendron | reverse complement strand
TTGATAAGTGTAAAGTGTTTTTGAAAGAGTTTCAAAAAATGTACTGAGTTTTGTTAGTGATGTGACACGCCACCCTCACGGAGCACGGATCCGGGTATCACTGTCGATATCGGGTTCGGGTTTTGCGGGAGTGGGGTGTTACAATAATAGTTAATATTTGAGTCCACATAAAGAAAAAGGGGCATCACAATCTTTATTTTATCTGGTAAAAAAGGCTGATAATTAAAATTAACTAAGTATAATGGTTGACATAATGCAAATACATTTTAAATAGTGCTTAAATTAAGCTTAATTTCAAAATTTAGATGAGTGTAAAATTTCTATTCCAAAGGTCATATTAAATTAAAAATTGATCATACAATTTATTTAAGGTGTAAATTCTTGCCCATAGTTTTTTTTTATCATCACTTAATTTTCTATAGTTAGTTAAAATCTAACCCTTTCAATTAAAATCTATTATTTTCAAATTCATTTTTCAGTTCATAATCATTTCTTAAATTGTTTTATTTTTTAAATACTCATTCAACTCTACTTAATTCTTTTCTATTAAAGTTTAATTAAATATTTTTATTTATATCAAATGATAATCCATCTTAGGTATTTTTAATCAACATTCCCTAATTCTCTTTCCCTTGTTTACTCAAAATTGAGTTCTTATTTTAAGTTAATATACCTTAGAGTTGATTTTGTCTTGAATTCACTTCATAATAATGAAATGTTTCACACTTAATTTAGATTTCTTCATTTAGTTATCTACAATATAGAATTTGTCATTATGTTTGATTTTTTTCTTTGGTAAAAGGTCTATTTTGCCCTCCATTATTTGATAAAATGTTTAAGAAGAGTCGTTATCTCTAGAACTATTTTACCTCGTAATGTTTAGAAAATGACACAATTTTCCCCAAAAAGACTCACTCCTTCATGTATCTATTGAGAAAACATTATATTTCAATTATATTGGTACACTTGGCATGCCAAATAAGGTTATATACCAAAATAAATGAAATTGTTAATTTTCGGTTTTCTAAAGAATTAACTTGCTTTAAAAATAAAACTCAAAAGCTAATTTTCCATTTGATTTCCCCTAACTAACCTCGACTTTCATCAAATATTTAATTCGCATACTTGCTCCTCCTCGGCTATCACTCACCAGTGGTTGTTTCCACCACCACCACCACTACCACTAATATCATCTTTATACCTATGATTTTTGTCTCCTGTAAAGGACCATTTTACCAAATCCTAATTTCAACAATTTTTGCCTCATTTTGCTATCCATTAGCACCCCTCTTAGATGTTCCCTTGGGATCTCAACTTTCGATACTCGTTGCTGCTTCACCAGGTTTAACAATCATCATTGTATCCTGTCACCTAAGTTGATGTCTTTTTTTTTAAATGTTGGTTTTGCTCCTCCTCAAATCCCTAAAGAGAGTTAATAAGCTATTGTTATGTAATGAGATATTAGTTTTAGGTTTGTTTTATGACTTTTATTCATTTTCATTTTTGGTATATTTGGTAGCAAAGTCATTATTTCTATCAGGGATTTTTGTCTCTTACCCTTTTCTACTATTTCATATATTGTTCCCCTTTTTTCCATTAATAAAAGTTCTGGATTGTAGTTGTTTTTTATAAGATTTGGATTTTTTATAATAACAATATTGCTTCAGTCTTATGAAAATGCTACGTGTCATTGGATTATTAATAATTGATCATTAGGTTACAAAATCGTTGATAATGTCACAAATAAGTGAGAGCTGAGGAGGAGGAAGACCTCAGTCAAAGAAGTAGGGATAAATAATAAAGAAATTGTCTCGATATTAGGGATTTAATGAAAGTATAAGATGAAGGATAGGCTTTACAAATAGTTTTAGACTGTTCCTTTTGCATATCAACTTCCATTCTTTGGAGGATTTCTTTCACCTTCTCATTTCTTGCTCCTTAGTGGTGAAGTCAAGGGCAAAATACTGAGTACCAATGTATCGGTGAAGATTTGCATCTAGTTAGGTCAGTTAAGCTTTATAAGATTTATATAAGCTTCGAACTTTAGCAGAGAATCCATCTAGTCGTTAATGAGTAACCTGGCTGTGGTGAGTCAAACCATCAAGTTTACAATCAATTCGTTAAAGGACTTTGTTTTAAACCAAAGCATCGTTGTTAAACGGGAAAAGATTAGGAGTGTAAGATTCCTAAAAGGCAAGCCTTGAGAATTGATATTTATTGAGAGAAAGGGCTTATGTCTCAGTCGGCATTCTTAAAATTTACACTACAGTCTTGCTTTGTTTATTCCTGATCTCTAATGGTATATTTTCATAAACACAAGATCTGGTGTTCCTCTGTTATTTCCCGTGGCACTCTGACTAAGGAGTCTGAGTGTTATCAGAGCCATAAGCGTTATTGACTGTAACAATAGTATTTTTGATGAGAGAGAGTAAGGAGTAAGGAGTTTCTATAGCCATGAGTGAAAAATCTCTACCTATTGACCCTGTTCATCTTTCCTCTACCCTTTCTATTGCCAATCTTCCTTCTAGTGTGAAACTTACCTTATCTAATCGTATAGAACACATTATAGAAATAACCCATCTTCCTGAAGAAATTCATATTTAAGATACTTCCTTACCTTTGCTTAGTCCCTATAGTATATATTCTTTTGATCTTTCTTAGATAAGAAGCATAATAAATATCCTTTCCACACACCATCCAAAAGTAAAAGAAATCATTCAAAGTTCCCATCTGGAATAGTGTAGTCTAAAAGCTACAACCACAGAGTACTATGTAAAGATCGAGATTCACAAGAAGCTCATCTCTCTTTGGAGAGAGCAGAACCATACACACCTTCATATTAGAGCTATTCATCTTGTTCTCACCCTCCATGGAAGAAACGAAATGCCTATTACAACTAGGATATCTATTTTAGACACTGCCTATACGGCGTACCAAAATGCCTGAATTGTTACTCTATTGATGACCCTTGATATCATCCTCACTATTGCCCCTGATTTCAATATCAGGCTGGGTGATCTCACTTTGTCTGAACGACTTCAAGTTTAGATCTAAATCACTGGAGAAAAATAAGATCCTATTGCCATTATGGCCACTCTACACTATCAGATGATCTACCAATGGTAAAATCATACCATAGATCTCAATTTCCCCAATTCCATTTTAGATACATTGCAGATGGTAACAGATAGAGCTTATGACTAGACTACCATCATTCAGATTCCAAAGCAACTACCACCAATGGAGCTTAAGAAGCTAATGTTGACTAAATGGATCACTAACTATTATAAAGTGTTCCATACTCACCATAGGCGTTCCTTCCACACCACAACTCCTCCAATTCTTTAAACCCTTCGAGATGGCTCAATCAGATCCATTTACACCAGTTCTACAAAAGATCAACCTGGACCCTCGACCACTTTTGGTCCTATTCTAATGATTCAAACAGTGTTCTCACATACAAAAGGCAAAAATAGACCTCTAATCCATTATTTCAAATTAGATGGACAACTTGTATACGTTACCCATCATCATTGACATTTTTTCTGGGATGTAGATCCCTCCATGTGTGAACCAGACTATGAAGTATATCTAAACCTTGATTTAGATAGTGATGGTGATGAGCATTATAATAGAAGATGAAGGAAAAAGAAGTACAAAAGAAATGAGATCTGTAATTGTCAACCTACTCGAAAATTCCACTATCAACATTAGGATCATGATGTTGATTCTGAACCTTGGATTGAGAATCTAAGACCAAGACCCAAAAGTATTCGGGAGTTACTCAAAGCTGTTAACTCTGGATGGAAAACAAAAGAGCCAATCTCCAATATACCTCAGCTAGTTAGTCCATCCCTTATTCCTACACCCTCTCCAATTCCGTACATGATGGTTAATCCCTATAAGGAATATTTTCCTCCCCTGAAAAGATGTATAAATGATTAAAAAAGAGTCATCTCTAGCCTATATATTGATGCTTCTAGCATGAGTGCTCATGAAACAATGCTTTCAAATCCTGTTAGTGAAACTCTCAATTGGCAGACTGATAATGCTTTAGTTCAAAACAAAGTCCATCTACGGATTGATTCTAAACTTAATGGTTTAACTCAATACACCAACTACTCAGCAATGACTAGATGGCATATCTGCTAAAGTTCGAAGCTTAGATAAATCTTATAAAGCTCAGCTGACCCAACTAGATGCAGATCTTCACTAATACATTGCTACATAGTATTTTGGCCCTAACTTTACCACCAAGGAGCAAGAATTGAGAATGGTGAAAAAAATCTTTTGAAGAATTGAAGCTGTTATACAAAAGGAACAATCCAAGTTTGTTTATGGAGCCTATCCCATACCTTTTCCAGTTTACCAACCCATCTATCCTACTCCAACAGTTATCCAACCTATCTATTCTCCACCAACATATCATGAAGCTACTGATTATAAATAGGTATTCAAAAAAAATTATCCTTTGATCAACCAACATTTCCATCCTACTACGACTAAACCCAAATCAACCAAATCCTCAAAATCCAAACCTTTAAAACCTAAACCTGCTCAGTCTTCTGAACCTTCACCTTTATATGCTAAACCAACTGATTTGTGGAATGAACCCTTACAAATCAATACTCCACCTTCTTTACCACTAAAACCTCAACTTTCAAAAGACAAAGCTCCTTAAATAGAGTTCATAACAACTCTTATACCAGCATCTGTCTCTGCTATATCCAAAGAAGAATGCCCCTTTGAGCATTTTAGCATATCTAAAACTCTTACATTAGCCTCTATTCCTGAGACATCTAAAGAAGAATGCCTATTTGAGCATTCTAGCATTTTTAAACAAACCTTTAATGAACAATCTTCCAAACTATCTAAACCATCTTCTGATGAGTATGAGTAATTAGCTGATCTGTCTAATCTAGCTCAGATCATAATGATCATGCCTAAACCTATTGAAGTTGAGCTTGAAATCAGTGACATTGAATCTATAAGACCTGAACCTCTCAGAGTTGTACCATCGATGATACTAGTACCACTCTAGTTTACCTTTGATGATCTTCCTCCTAAAAAATGGAGAGAGTGACTTCATGAATTCAGTGCATGTATTGACTTACAAATGACTTGACCAAATAATCCTTACTAGCTTATTATTAGATCGGTGGCGAAGTCTCGATGATTATCGACTACTACAGTACATTCAAGTCATATTTGTTAGATTATTTCTTAGTGTAATTCACAAAGAATTCATTGATGACTTTTAGTTCATTGACAAACAAGTCAGACAAGAGTATTTTAAGATGAAGTGTTGTTCTCTGGATAGAAAAGACCTACATAAACATTTTAAGTGTATGACGAAATGTTATTATCTTCTTAATAGATTAACTATGTTACTCTCCATTTTATTTTTATTTCCCTTATTTTAAAAGAATTACAACCTGATTAACAAAGGACCATTTTTGCATTACGAAGAGATATGAAATATATATCTTTTGGAGAAATTTATCAGCTCGCTTTAGCTTCTCTGGATAAGCTATGTGATCAACAAGTGTTTTTCAAAAATATGATTAAAGGTGGTCCTCTGTTAAAGAAGGCATGCAAAAAGCCTTATTTGACAATCAAGTGTAAGTAAAAAAAAGACTGTGGATGTCATACGAAAAAGAAACAACATAACCAGAATTTCTCCTATAAGAAATTCCATAAATACTATGTGTCTCCTAAGGAAGGCTACAAGTACTTCAAGAAAAACATAAGACGACAATTTGTCAAATTCTTCAAAAGAAGACATCCTCAAGCCAAAAAGGCATATCACTGTTTTCTTTGTGGAAAGATAGGACATTTTACTCATCAATGTCCTAATAAGATACAAAGAGATATCAAAATCCTGGATTCCATTGAAGCTATTATGTCCATTCATAATAATGTGGATATTGAAGATCTTATTGAAGAACAATCTAGTGAAGATTAAGAAACAAAGTTTTTTGTTCGTCTTCGTTCCTCTGATGAGGATGATAGCTCATTCGCTATCTCTAATTCTAATGACAATATTGTCTATATGTTCTATCAATAACAACTATGTTTCAAGATTGATCTCAAACCTATTACTTGTCCTTATGTTCAAATCCAGTTGCTGTTCCAAGACACATATGATAAACTCATTAAAGTTATTAGGTACATGGATACTAGATCCTACAGAAGCATTATGAAGCCCAGCATATTACCTCCTGATGTATGGAGTCGCCATCATGAATATTTTACTGCTACTGATGGCAATTTTTTCAAGATTGGTTTTATTACTAAAAGGACAATAGGTATTTGTTTCTTCCCTGACTGTGTGATATGGACTAAGGTTCCTGGCAGTAATCTACCTGGACTAGATATTCTTATTGGAATTGATTTCTATTATAAGGCATCTCCATTACAGATTTTACTCAGAAGAATCAAATGTCACGCCAACTTTAGTTCTTTCATAGATCTCAGGAATGTGTTTGAACTTACTTAAATTCCACCATCATATGAAGCCTTGAGAGATCAGTTTTTAGAATATTGCCTTGAGAATCATGCATAGTTCTCTTACTTTAATCCTTTATAGAAGAATTCTTATTTCTTCATTCGTCTTCCTTTCAAGAAGAATGAAGATATCAATACTAATAAGGCTACTCATCCAGGTATGAACCCAGATAATTTGAAACTTGAACAAGAAGAATATGCTATCCTTCTTCAGCAAGGATTAATTTTTTAAGTCAACAAAAGGTTTGAATAAAAATGAGGGAAAAAGAGGTTATCCATTGACTATAAATCTCTTAATACTTTCCTATAAGATCATAAGTTCTCATTGTCAAAGATTAATACTCAAGTACTATTTCTCAAGGAAGTTAACATCTTCTTTAAGTTTTACTTAAAAGCTGGATTTGGCAATTTGGAATTGAGCCTCAGGAAAGATACAAAACAACCTTTTGTATTCTGAGCACCTAATATCAGTGGAATATCATACCTTTTGGACCTAAAAGTTGCCCCCTCACTATTTTAATGGGCAATGAAAAAGATTTATGAGCCCATTCTCTATAGTGCTTTGGTCTACATTGATGACATATGGTTATACTTTAAGACCCATAAAGAACATTAAAACCTACTTATGCTCTCAGTAAAAAAGAGCCATATTCAAATAGAATTTTTAGGTATGCATTTCCATAATAGATATTATCAACCCGGTCCACATATCATCATCGAATTATTGAACTTTCTTGATGACAATTTTACTACTAAACAAATACAACAATTCTTTGTAATTGTCAACTATATCAGAGCTTTCATCCCTTATGTGGCTTATTATATATTGTCCTTATCAAAGTAGCTAAAAAAGAATCCACCATTACGGAGTAAAGAACAAACCATAACGTTACAACACCTAAAGAAAGCCTGTCAAACTCCACCTAAGATTTTAGACATAGGCCAATGCATTTTGTAGATAGACATTATTGCTCATTATTGGGGTGCTATCCCCATTGAAGAGATTGACAAGAAGCAACATTACTGTGAACTTAAAAGAAGACACCATTAGGTAATCATTTGCTTCTATAGCAAGAATGGGTTTCACACTATAAATTCACCATTTGCTATATTTAAGGCGACTAGGATGTCCTAGTTAATTTCCTCTCTCAACTTCAAAAGAATTCCTACCTTGTCTTTCCCTTTAGAAATATCCCTCTCTTAATAACTGACCCACCTACCACTGTCAGAACAAACAAATCCTTCCCTCCTATTGCTAGATCTCCTCCTACTACATTAGATGAAATTATTGTTCTTCTTTGCAAGAGACTATTCTATTATCTCCATCTTGCTCTTACACTTCTTCATGTTCCACCTCACCCCCATCACTTTGACACCACAACACCTTACAAAGTATTGTACCATCTCTACAACTCTCTCTCTAAACCTGCAATGTGGTATTTAAGGGCTTTATGTGCACAATATGCATGTCCTATTGCTATTTCCCCACTATATGTCTACAAACAAATTGTTGATCCCACTAATGCTGATTCTCTTCTCTAGACCATCCTTGAATGATTCCTATCTCTCCCAAAATGGTGCTTTCAAATTGGCCACATCCTTAACAAACATAGGTTACGGGATATTCCTCTCACATATCAGAAAAGTCAATCTATTTTTATTATTCATGATCCACATAGTGTCACTATGGCTGGATATATCTGCACCATTAATCATTTTCAGCTCTGGCGCACCACCGCTAATTGGCTAGCACATCAAAAAAAGGTGATAAATGATTTATGTTCCTTTATAAATCATCTCAATCATCATCCCAAGGTAACTAAACCCACTACTTGCACTTCCTTTGGTCTATATCCAAATGACTTTGCTCTTCCTAAGCCCATCTCTCCTTCTGTTAGGTATTGTTCTTCTGTTGACCAATTTGCTACTACAGGATTTAACATCATGGCTGGTAACACCCCATGTCCTCCTGGCCTTGAGCCTGAAAGAAGTTTGAATAAGGCCAAAGTTCTACAAATCCTATTGGGCCCAATTCTCCCGACTATTTCCAGGACACCCAAAGCCTATGGCCTTCTGCTTGGACTAATGCAAAAATTGTCAATTTTATCCAAGCTATGGACCACCTTGAAAAAGACATAGAATTGACAGAAGATTCTGACAACAACAGTGGTGACCCAGATTCTCTCTCTGCCCTTCTTTAAAGATTCCTTCTTATTGTCTAAAAGAATCTTTGGGATCTAGTGTGTCCCAATCATTCTTCTTTTTACTATTTACTTTTGTAAGTTAGTGTGCATTATTGTACCTACGGAATCTTTTCTCTTAAAATTGTTTGTTTTTATTCCCTTGTTTCCTCGATAAAATAAGGCTTCTTCATTGTTGTAATTAGGTGGTATTATGTTGAATTTTAGAGCTTGAATGAATAAAAGTTTGTGCGTTTTTCATCCTGTGGCTTCTTTCTAAGTTTCACTCTTTTGAAAGCTTGATTCTTGAATAATGTTGTCATAGTCATACAGAAAGATAAATATGCTCTACACTTGCTTCATCATGATGATCTTGTGTATCAAAATGTCTTAGATCATATATCTTGTTTGAGGTCATCGTTAAATGGGGAAAGATTGAGAGTGTAAGATTCCTAAAAGACAAGTCTTGAGAATTGATGCTCGTTGAGAGAAAGCGCTTGTGTCTCAACCAATATACCTGAAATTTACACTACATTCTTGCTTTGTTTATCCCTGATCTCTAATGGTAAATGTTTATAAGTATGGGATCTGGGGTTCCTTTGGTGTTCCTCGTGGCCTGAGTGGTATCAAAGCCAATATAATTGGAACTTAACATTTACTTAACGGAGGCATGATGGAGTATCTTTTGGGGGCAAATTATGCCATGTTAGAAATGTTAAGGGGTGAACTGATACTAAAGATAATGACATGAACTTCTTATAATTTTTATTAAATGTTAAGGGACAAATTCGATCTTTTTCTTTTGTTTTAGTAAATATACAACTAAAGCATATTACAAAAAACTCATTTCATCACAATTAATAAAATGATTGCCTTCAAGCATAAATTAGTTTCTTCTTTAACATATGTAGTTTGTTTGTTCGTCAAACACATTTCTTTATATCATTTGGATTGGCATAATAATTTAAGTCTTTCAAATTATATTCATTATCCATTTCATCTTAGGAATAATGGCATGTTATTAAACTATATTTATCCTTTTCATCATCATTTAGTTTAAACCTATATTATCAACACATAATTTTTAGTGCTCACAACTTGATAAGTCTCTTATTATCATGTTCACTTAATAAGTGGCAATATAAGTTGTTAACATAACATATATGTTTCTACCATGTCAATTTTATATTGATATATTTTCCTACATTTACTTTTATGTTAATGAAGTTGAATAGAAAATTGGACAAAAAAGTTATAATCTTAAAAAATCATATTCTTTTATACATTGGGCAATTATGATTTTGGAGTACATAGTCATTAAAAAATAAACTCTATATTAATAAACTTAAAAAATTAATTCCAAAATAGTAAAAATCATATAAATATTAGCAGGAAACTTTAACTTTGTTTTTCTTTACCTTGAAATTAGTTTTGGTATAATATGGTTAATCTTGCATTTATTCATTTATATATGAAACCTTTGAATAAATTTCTTTTTAGAAATATCGATATATGAATCCTAATGATTGATCCATTTCTTATAAAGATTAAACTAAACATTTTGCAATTTTTTGACAAGTTAATTAATTATCATGAAAATAAAAAGTTCAATAATAACAATCATTGATTTAATTAATTTAATTTTTTTAGAAATCACAATTTATAATGATATAGATTTATCGATTTAGATTTTTTGAATATATTAATTTCAGTTAGCTAAATAAAGATGAAAGAAAAAGAAATACAGCAAAAATATATTGATTAGAATGAATGCTACTTATGGTTTTTTAAAAAAATATGTAGCAAAATCAAAGTTTAGAAGAAAATTTATAAGGTAACATAGGAAAAAGAATATTTGATAAACTAATAAAAAGAGTGAAAGAAATAACAAGATTTTGTAAGATATTAAGCAAACTCAAAGTATCGTAGGGTTTAAAGGCTGGAAGGAGAGTCGTAACTTCTAGATGATAGCTAACCAATAAATTAGATTGCATCAAAGTTCTCAAAGATTGATTCAACACTGCGCAAGCTATCAGTCAGAATGAAAACAAATCACACTACTCCTTTAATAATAACTTGATGAATGCAATGTGATTTGCGAATGATAGAAAAGGCTACCTGTCAACAATATTTTCTAGTTGTCACTTTGAATGACAAAGTCCATATCACTAAGGCCATTTTTTTATTTTAATTTTTTTCACCTAGTATTTAGGCGTTAAGCCTCGCTTTCCCCACTCTCTATTTTTCTTTCGAATTTCAATTTTATGCATAATAAAAGATTTGATTTCACAAATATATTTCCCTCAATTGTATTAGTAGTATCAGATCCACACCACTGGTCTAAAGTGAGAGCGCTATAGTAATAACCTAAGGGGCAAGGGAGTAAAGTGTAAGAAACAATAAAACAATTACATCAAAGTAGCAATGTCAATAAAAGCTTTTGTTTAACCTGCAATTCCTCACTTTGATAGCATTATAACCATTGGAGCATATTGATAGAACATTTTTTCAGATAAAAGGAATATTGGCAAGTTATCTTTCATGAAATGTTGTTCCAATATTGATGGATGGGTAAAAATCAAAACTTGAAGGGCTACGACTAAAGGATCTAAAGGCAAAGAACCATGTCTTCTAAGCAATCGATCATCTAATCTTGGAAACCATTCTTTCCAAGGATACTTTAAAGTAGATTTGTTATTATACGAAAAGGAAATTTAAAGGATCATTAAGAGCTAAGACGAGCAGTTTCAAGCACTTCAACAATAGTTTTCATTACTCCCAAAATAATATGGAGAATTAGTTGTTGATTTTTTCTCAAGGAGAATGGCAATTGTCAACAAAATAAGGACATGGAGAGAAGATGGAGGATGAGACTGTACTTGACAAAATTCTTCATTTAATGACACGTAATTTCAATTATGTGGTTTGTTCAATTAAAGAATCAAAGGATTTAGACCTTCTTTTAATTGACGAACTATAAGTCTTTTATTGGTTAACGAGCAAAAATTGAAATAATAAGAAGACAAAAAGGAGCAAGCACTTCAAGCATCAACCAATAATCATCTTTTGGCTTTAAGAAGAAGGGGGAGGAGATCTAGGCAATGGTAAAGGTAGAGGCAATAGTGAAGGTAGAAACTCTAGATCTCAGGGTGAACAAAATTACTCATTTCAAGGAAGAGGCAATGGTAGAGGTAGAGGAAGAGAAAGAGAACGTGGAGGCTAACAATCAACGCTTAATAAGTCAAATATGGATTGTTACTGATGTTATAGGTATGGACATTACAAATGTAAATGTTGAACTAATTTGTCCAAAAAATAATCGAGAAAAATCTAATTTTACAAAAATTAAAGAGGAGATATTTTTACTAATGATTTGTCATGCTAAAGAAGAATCCAACAAGAACTTATGATATCTAGATAATGGATGCAACAATCATATATGTGTGCTAAGTCACGATACTCCATGCTAGATGATTTATTTAGAGATGATGTGAAGTTTGGAGACAATTCCAAGGTTTTAGTTGTGGGAAAGGGGAAGGTAATATTTTAAACCAAAAATGATACCACTCAAACGATTTTTAGTTTCCTTTATGTTCTAGATTTATAGATCAATTTGTTAGGTTAGTTACAAAAAAAGGGTATGAGATCTTAATCAAAGATGGAGTATGTTGTATTTATGATGAAAAATTGGGCTTAATTGCTCGAGTGTTGATAACTGCAAATAGGATGTTTCCACTATAACTCCATTAAGCAGTCTTATTTTACAAGCTTTCAAAAGCTTTAAAGCAATTGTTAAGGAAAAAGTAGGATGTCCCATATAAATGTTGTGCATAGATCATATAGGGTGTTAGCTTAAAGTTTATGCTTAACGATTTTGATGATAACTATATAATATTTCAAAATTCAAATTGGGTTTATTTCCTTGTATAAGCAATGATATAATTCATAAAAGGAATTAAAATTATAGAATAATTGCTTTCTTCTTGTAGGAATCTTCTTTATAAACTTACTTTTTTGGAAATGGTTCTATGACATCTGGAAGGAACTTACTAATTTGAATAATTAGCTCCGGAAGCCTTAACAAAACATCTTAATATCCAAGATTTAAGGAAAGATAATATCAAAGATTAAACAACAGTTAGTTGACAAAATTATCTACTTAAGGAAGAGCCACTGCATTTACAAAAAAATACACTGTTATATTTAACTCTTTGTGCCTTAAAAGTGACATCACTGTATTAAGAGATATTGTTAAATCCTTCATACTTTTCTTGTTGGGAACTTATAGAGGCTAGCAAAATACTACTAGTTTGGAAGGTTGAAGAATCCTAAAAAATATACATTTGTGAGCTTGAAGGGACTCGTCAAATTACTACTTGGCTTTTATAATGAAACACTCAAGCTAGAAACTTAGGGACTGGACGTAGGCTTCGTTATAAGCCGAACCAGTATATATATACTGTGTCATTTGCTCTCTCTTCCTTACTTTTAAATTCTCACATTATAAGTTTGTATTTTCAAAAGGCTCATTCAATTTTATAATAGGATCCTTCTATTTTTATCACAAGAGGCTTCTTGCGAAAGTTAACAGGCTACTATCAATTAACAGGCTTCTATCTTTTTTAGCACTAGCAGGCTCCTTTCTTTTTCCTATCATTTTGAGGGCTAGCAAGCTCCTTTCGATTAATTGTTTCATTTATATTTGAGCATTAACAGACTCCTTTCTTTTCAATGTTAACAAGATCCTTTTGAAAGTTTATAGAACCTTTCTATTTATAAATTTATTTTGTTTAACAGGATCTTATCAATTTGAAAGTACCTTGAATTTTAATCACACATAATTCACCCCCCTCTTTTATGTATTTGCTTTATCATTTGATATTAGAGCGAGACTTCACATTTATTGTGTTTTACAATATGTGATAGATCATGACAAAGAATTTGCGAAGACTTAAAGCACAATCTGTTTCAAAGCCTTCTTACTTCAATGGAAACAACTACTCATAATTGAAAGAGAGAATGACAATCTATCTCCAATCTGTAGATATTAAAGTCTGGTAAGTCATCAGAGTTGGAGTTACAATTCCAGCTACAAAAACGTAGAAGTATAGTTATGTTGACAGAAGAAATGCACAGCTAAATGCTAAAGAAAAACATCATCTGATTTGTGCACTATATCCAAAAGAATATGAGAAGATATCATACTGTTTTACAACAAAGGAAATGTGGGACAAACTTCAAGTGATCTTTGAAGGAATGAATGAGGTAAAGAAACATGGAATAAGCCTTTTAGTGCATCAATAAAAAACTATTGGCATAAAATGGGGAGAAATCATAGATGAATTCTTCAGACGGCTCAACAACATCATCACGATCTTAAAGAACTTAGGAAAGATATATCCCAATGGCGAGCTTGTAATGAGGATTGTAAGATCACTACCATAAGAATGGAGACCTAAGATGATAGCTCTAAAAACTACAAAGGATCTAGACACTATTTCACTCGATTGGCTACAAGAAAATCTGATAATCCATGAAACTGAGTTTAAGCAAGATGAAGAATCTTCTTATAGAAAAGGAATGGCACTAAAAGCAACTGATGAGTTAAACAGTGATGAAAGTGATATTGAGTTACAAATAAATAGAGATGACGAGTTCAACTTCATGGTCAAAAAATATGCTCACTTCTATAAAAAGAAGCTAATAAAAAAAGAGAAGGAAATAAGAAAGCCGGAAATATTAAATTCCTATCAAAAGGCAGCAGCATTGATAGAAATACACAAAACAATCAAATCATATGCTATCACTGTAAGAAGCCTAGACACACATGACCTGAATGTCCTTTTCTTCAAAAGGACAAGTCAAAGAATAGAAAACCTAGAAAGCAAGCAATGACTACAGCCTGGCAGATGAGGATTCTGAAAACTTTGAAGAAGAAAAGTTAGAAGAAGTTAACAACATTTGCTTCATGGCTGAATTAGGAGACGATAAGATATGCTTTAAAATGAAGACAAGAGAAAATCAATAGATATTCGACAGTGGTTGTTTAAGACATATGATAGGTAAAATATCACATTTCAATTATATTGTCTTCGCTGATAAAAATAAAGCAAAGGTCACCGGAATTAGTAAAATTGGTGATTCTGACTCTACCTTTATTAATAACGTGCTTTATGTTGATGGTTTGAAACATAACCAATTAAGTGTAAGTCATTTATATGACAAGGGTTATAAAGTCATTTTCTATGCATCTCAGTGTGAAATAGTTGATAATCATAATGATTATATTGCATTGTTTTGGTCCTAAAAATCAGAATATATATTGTGCTCAACTGGAAGACATGTCTTCACAAAGTGTCAAGTGTTTTATTTCTCTAGAAAAGGATTTATTTATCTAGCACAGAAGATTTGGACATGCTAACATAAGTATTCTACCAAAATTAACCAAGAATGAGTTCGTAAGAGGACTACCTACCCTGAAGTTTGAAAGCAATCAGGTTTGTGAGACTTGTTTAAAAGAAAAACAAATCAAAAATAGCTTCCCCATAAAAATATTGTGTCTACTAAACAAACACTTAAACTTGCGTAAATGGAGTTATTTGGCCCTACTAGGACTCAAAGTTTTGGTGGTAAACATTATAGTTTTGTTTTAGTAGATGATTATTCCAGATTTACTTGAGTTTACTTCCTATCAAATAAAGATGATGCTTTTGAAGTTTTTAATAAGTTTTGCAAAAAAATCAGATAAAAACATAATACTGCATTACTTCAATTTGGAGTGATCATAAAGGAGAATTTGATAATAGAAAGTTTGAAGATTTCTGTGATAATAACGATATGACTCACAACTTTTCTTGCCTAAGGACTCCTTAGCAGAATGGTGTTGTTGAGAGAAATAATAGAACCTTAGTTGATATGGCCAGGACAATACTATGTGAAAGTGGCCTACCCTATGGTTACTGGGCAGAAACAATATCCACTACTTGTTATATACTCCACAGGTGTCTTATAAGATTTATTCTAAAAAAGACCCCCTGTGATCTATGGAAAGGAAGAAAATCGAATCTCGTTTACTTTTGAGCATTTGGTTGCAAGTGCTCTGTACTAAATAATGGAAAAGACAACCTTGAAAAGTTTGATGCGAGATCAGATGAAGCTATCTTTCTAAGTTATAGTATCGCTAGTAAAGGATTCAAAGTTTACAATAAAAGAACATAGAAGATAGAAGAATCAATAAACGTAGTGTTTGATAAAGAACTACCTTCGACAATAACAACTGATTTAAATGATGAAGAACATCCTTTGGTTCCTAAAAATTCATCGAATACACCTACAGTACCTTTGGAATCTCAAGATCAAGAAGGTCCTTCTTAAGCTAGGACGGAGCAAGCTTCTTCCTCTCAGCAAGAGCCTATGCAACAAAGAACACCAAGAGAATGAAGAGGTCAAACTGCACATCAATACATTCTGAGAGACCCTTCTGAAAGTGTAAGAACTAGGTCATCCTTTAAGAACAACTTTGTTGCCGTCATCGCATAATTAGAATCAAAAATCATTAAAGAGGCTCTTACTAATGAAAATTAGGTTTTAGTCATAAAAGAGAACTGAATCAATTTGACAAAAACAACATTTGGAATCTGGTACCTCATCTGTAAAACAAGTCAATCATTAGAACTTGTTAGGTTTTTTAAAACAAACTTAACAAATAAGTGTTTATTAAACAACCTCCAGGTTTGTTAAGCAACTTTCAAATTTTGAAGATAAAAATCATCCTGATTACATGATGAAGTTGACTAAAGCTATATATGGTCTAAAATAGACTCTTTGAGCATGGTATGATAGGTAAAGTAATTTTCTGCTTGAGAATAACTTTGAAAGAGAAATTATAGATAAAATCTTATTCACTAAGAAAAAGGAGAATGATTTACTCATAGTGCGAATATATGTTGATGTTTGGGCTACTAATCAGTCTTTTTGTGAAGAATTCTCAGTATTAATATAGGGAGAGTTTGAAATGAGCATAATGGGAAAACTATCTTTCTTTCTTGGATTACAAATCAGGCAAATTGAAAAAGGATTCTTCATTAGCTAAGACAAATACACAAAGGAACTCATCAAGAAGTATCATTTTGAGAATGCCAAACCTATGGGCATACCTATGTATACTGGAACAAAACTTGATAAGGATGAAGAAGGCAAGGCTACGGATGAGACAAAGTATAGAAGAATGATTGGGTCACTACTATATCTTACAAGCTCAAGACCAAACATTATGTTTAGTATGTGTCTTTGCTCACACTTTCAATCAAATCCAAAAGAACGCAACCTTCAAGTAGTCAAGAGGATCTTTCGATATCTTCACAGAACTATGGATTTCAGATTATGGTACCCAAAAACTGATACTTTTAACATATTTAGCTATTGTGATGTAATTATGTAGGTGATAAATTGGATAGAAAAAGCATAAGTGGTCACTGTCAATTTCTTAGAGGATGTCTAGTTTCTTGGTCTTGTAAGAAACAAAATTATACAATGCTTTCAATGATTGAAGTGAAATATACAGCAATAACTAGCTGTTGTGCTCAATTCTTATGCATGAAGCATAAACTCTCGGATTTCTCTCTAAACTTTAATCATATTCCTATATTATGTGATAATACTAGGCAATAAGTCTTTTGAAAAATCCTGTGCATCATTCTAAGAATAAGCATATAGAAATCAAGCATCATTTTCTTAGAGATCATGTTTTAGTAGGCACCATTGATCTTTTGGATGTTAATACTGAAAATCAAGTAGTTGATATCTTCACTAAACCACTCTCTAAAGATAGTTTTTGCCTGTTGTGCAAACTATCTGATATTATTTTTGTATGAATTTTCTATGCCACTTCTCTCTTCTAACATTAGCAGGATCCTTCTTTTGTAAAAAGCTCCTCTCAAGTACAAGACCTCTTCTTAGTTTAGTAGCCTCCTTTTAGCTTAAAAGGCCCCTTTGTTTTAGAATACTCCTTTTAGTTTATTAGAACATATTACACGTGTCTTAAAAAGATATTTTATTTTATTTTTTCATATAATCTTTTAAAGACGCGTACGCTTTTCTGACAAGTAGCTAGATGAGACCAACAAAAGATATGCGAGTGATCACACTTCCTGTATTGGTGTACGATCATTCATCTTCACGCGAGATCAATGCTCAAGAATTGCTTAATATACCAAAAACAGACATCTCTCTTCTACTCATCTTCATTGTTCTTCAAAGCGCCGCTCTTTAGTCTGTATTCTAACTCTATGTTTCCATCTCAAAGCTTCTAAACCTCACCCATCGTTTTTATAATGAAATGAGACAAATAAAAAACAAAAGAAAACCCCAACTTCTACCGAAAGCCATATTGAAGCTTATGTTACTAAACCTATCTCTTATAAACCCTAAGTATTAGCAACACTCATTTTATTTATGCCTATTACAACTCCAAAAACTTCCACACTTCCTAAACCTGGTCCTAAAGTTAAGAAAGTGGTTGAAGTGCACTGTATTACAAATGACAATGATTCAGATGAAAAACTTGCTAGGTTGATTAGACAATCAAGGATCAGAGGAGTCATGCAAAGTAAGCCAAGAAAATTTCTGAACAAAAAGAAGCCACTAATGCCAAAAAGAAATAGGAAAAGGAATCCATAAAAAGAAGGGAAGAAATAAAGAAAGGGAAAGAGCCTGTGATTTAAGATGTTATTAAAGATCTCATTGATAGAAATAATTTGTTTCATAAAGAGATGATTCCTAAAGAAAAAAAAGGTCAAAGAAGATAAAGATAGCTATAAAAAAGGAAAGACATCAATACCACTAAAATTGTTTTAATCAATGGAAGTTGAAGTCCACTATAAAATGTAGTATAAGAAAAGAAAGGTGGTTGCTGGGTGGAGCTTGCCTCCCATGATGTTTGATAACAAAGGCATACCTATCTTTCCTTACTTTAATGTCAATGGTTGGGAAAATTTTCTGAAATTGGATGAGACCGTATTTGATGAGCTAGTCAAAACATTCTACGCACACATGAGAAAAGAAGAAATTGATGGAAAGCTAGCCATTGTCTCATGGGAACGTGAATTTGAAATTTTAATTTCTGAAGAAATATTAGGAGATATACTGGATGTAACTCTTATAGGGAGAACTAATTTTTCCTATCATAAGTGGGATACGGTGATATGGAGCTAGTAGGAGTTTTCAAATCCATCTGCAGACCCTGAAGCAGGCAATTAGACTTATTACCATGATGTCTTGCATCATTATCAGCTACTTCAATTTTTCCCAAAAGTAGCTTAGTTGAAAGGTGCAGCCTGCTGGACACTTATGTAGTGTATAATTTGCTAAAAGGGAACATATTGAATCTTCCAGCAATGATCTTGAGGTTCATAGTGGATAAGGGGAATCATAAGAATACCGCCAGTTGTCTGCCTTATAGGATGTTGCTCACCAAGATTTTCACCCATTATGGAGTTCCTTTTACAAATCTGAATTGGTATGTACTGGCTATGTTTCACCCTTCTATTCCGTACTAATTTGGATACAAATTGTAAAACAATGTCTAGGTAAAAAAAAAAGATTTGAAAGAGTAGCAGAAAACTTATATCTTGCAAACCAACAAACTCTTATCCCTTCTAAAAATGCAAATAATGCAAATCTCTAACAATAGCTGAAGGACATTAAAGCCAATCAAGAACAAATGCGAGAACAAATAGATAGCATGCAAAATTAACTTCTTAACTTGTAGATTTTGATCAGAAGAATCTTTGAATCTCTTCAATATTTTTGTTACTATTTCTTTTCTGCTTGGTTCCTTCATACTTATGATTTTGTTTGATGCATTAATTACTCTTTTCCTTTATTTTTTGATAATGACAAAGGGGGAGAAAAGTATACTTGATGATATATTTACTCCGCATGCATCTATCTGTGATATATTTTCACTATTTCCTTGATGATATATTTGTTATTGATGACATTTTCTACTAAAATGTCATTGACCTTGTGAAGTTTAAATCTGTGATAAACAAATGATAGGATCTTTCCTTTAAAAGTCAGCCTCCTTCTAATTATAACTGTGTCTAAAGTCTATAGGTATCTTTCGAAACCCCTTTACTGTTATTTAAATTTTGAAAATATATCAATTATTATTTTTCATCATAAAAAAGGAGGTGATTGTTAGCTCAAGGTTTATGTTTAATGATTTTGATGATAACTATAAAATTGAATTTATTTCCTTATATAAGAAACGATATAATTCATAAAAAGGAAATAAAATCATAGAATAATTGTTTCCTTCTTGCAGGAACCTTCTTTATAAACTTACCTTTTTGGAAATGGTTCCATGACATCCAGAAGGATCTTACTAATTTGAATAATTAGCTCCAGAAGTCTTCACATAACGTCTGAATATCAAAAATTTTAGCAGAGATAATATCGAAGATTAATCAACGACTAGTTGAAGAAATTGTTTAGTTAAGGAAGAGCTACTATATTTACAAAAAAAAGATACAGACACGAGACTCGTGAAATATCTTATAGCTTCATTATTTCTTGAAGTTATATCAAACTCTTTGTGCCTTCGAATGTAATATTGCTCTATTAAGAGAGATTGTTAAATCCTTCGTACTTTTCTTGTTGAGAGCTTGTAGAGGCTAGCAAAATAATACTAGAGTAGAAGGTTAAAGAACCTTGAAAATATACACTTGTGAGCTTGAAGAGGAAGCAGAACTAGTATAAATCTACTGTGTCAATTGCAAGCAGAACTAGTATAAATCTACTGTGTCATTTGCTCTCTCTTCCTTACTTTTAAATTTTCGCATTATAAGTTTGTATTTTCAAAAGGCTCCTTCAATTTTATAATAAGCTCCTTCTATGTTCATCTCAATAGGCTTTTTTTGAAAGTTAGCAAGCTTTTATTGATTAACAGGATCCTTTCTTTTTGAGCACTAAAAGGCTCCTTTCAAGTAAACAAGCTCTATCATTTTGAGAGCTAGTAGTCTCCTTTCGATTAATTGGTTCCTTTCTATTTGGGCATTAATAGGCTCCTTTCTTTTTCAATGTTAATAGGATCCTTTTGAAAGTTTATAGAACCTTTCTATGTATAAATTTATTTTGTTTAGCAAGATCATGTCATTTTGAAAGTACCTTAAATTTTAATCACACATAATTCACCCCTCTCTCACGTGTGTTTGCTTTATTATAGGGAAGTATACATCTGGTGAATTTGTAGATTTTTATAACTCTTATGTCATCAAAAGGCAATTGATAACAGCCTATACGCTATAGTAAAACGACGTGTGTGGGAGGAAGAATTACAAAATCATAAATATAGTGAGAAGCTTGTTGGTGATGAGCAAACTCTCGAAGAATTTTTTGCCATATGTTATCAATTGGGTGCTCAAATCTTAAATAGAAGCCTAACTCTAGTTGTTCAAATCATGAAACTTGAGGAGGTATGGAATGATCGCCAACCAGTGGTGAATCACTTTTGAATTTTTGGATTTGTGACTTATACACATAAGCTTGATGAAAAGAGATAGAAGTTAGATGACAATGGTGAAAATGCCTTTCTTTTAGTATTAATGATTACTTTAAAGCTTGCAAACTTTATAATATTATTATAAAGCAGATTTTTATTAGTTGTGGTGTGATTTTTGAAGAAGAAAACTTATAGGAATGGGAAGAAGGTGGAGCTCATCAAAATCAAAGAAACAACACAGGGACAATGTGCAATAACCAACTGTAGCTCAAAATTAACCAACAATAGTTTCAAATTCCTCTATAACAACAATTGAACCAAGGGCATAAAGAATTATAAGACAACCAACATAGATGAGTGACTACAAGGTCGTAAGGATCAACCAAACTAAAGATCCACTCACCTATTTTGCTTTACTTGTAGATTGCGATCCTATGACCTTTGAAGCTATCATACATTCTAAATGGAGGAAGGCTATGGATTAAGAGATTGCAACCATTGAATGAAACAGTATTTAGGAATTGACTGAACTTTCCAAAGGGTTGAAAACCATCAGTGTGAAACGAATATACAGGACCAAGATGAAGCAAAATGGTCAAGTTGATAAGTACAAAGCACAATTGTTAGCTAAGGCTATAAATAAGAGTTCAAGAGGACTAAAAAGAAGTCTTTGCACTTATCACTTGACATGAAACAATCAGACTAGTTATTGCATTGGTAGCTCAAAATTTATGGCCCGTCTTCCAATTAGATGTTAAATTAGCTTTGTTAGATGCAGAATTAGAGGAGCAAGTATTTATTGATCAAACCCTTGGTTATGTTAAAGTTGGCAAGAAAGAAAAGTGTATAAATTAAAAAAGGATTTGTATGGACTTAAACAAACTCCAAAAGCTTGGTATAGTCGAATTGAGGTTTATTTTTTAAGGAAAGATTTTGAAAATGCCTATATGAATGTACACTTTTCATAAAATAAAGAGATGATGCAAAGATATTTGTGGTGTGCCTATATATAGATGATTTAATCTACACTGGAAATGATTAAGTCATGTTTGATCAATTTAAAGAATCTATAATGGCTAAATTTGACATGTCAAATCTTGGATTAATGGACTATTTTCTTAATCTAGAGGTAGTTTAGTCTGTTGTTGAAATTTTTTATTTCTTAGCAAAAGTACATGGAACATCTATTAGACAAGTTTCAAATGAAGGATTGCAATCATGTCAACACCCCAACAAATACTAGCATCAAGCTTGTAAAATATCTTAAAGGAAGAAATGTTGACAACACTCCTTATAAGCAAGTTATGGGAAGCTTGATGGATTTGACAACCACAAGACCAGATATCATGGTTGCTATAAGTCTCGTCAGAAAATTCACGGAATATCCAACAGAGATGCATCTTACAATAACAAAAACAAATTTTGCGATATTGGTAAGGAATTGAAGATTGTGGAATATTTTATAGGAAGGGAGGAAATTCATTTGACTGGTTTTACAAATAATGATTATGCAGGAGATCAAGACAGTAGAAAGAGCAAATCTGGGGATTTGTTTATGTTGAGGTTAGAAGCTATCTTATGGTCATCAAGGAAACAACCTATTTTCACTCTTTCTACATCTGAAGCAGAATTTGTAACAGCAGCAACATGTGTGTCTTTCAATCAATCTAGTTAAGAAATATTCTTAAAGAGCTTTAGTTTAACTAAGAAAGTTCTACTATAATTTATTGTGACAATTGATCAACTATCCATTTTTCCAGAATTTTGTTTTCCATAAAAGAAGCAACTATATTGATGTAAGATATTATTTTTTGCGTGACCTTACAAAAGAAAAAATATTTGAACTCATTTATTGCAAAAGTGAGGATCAAGTTGCTGTCTTATTTACAAAGCCCCTTAATTTTACTGCATTAGAGAAGCTTAGAAAACTACTTGGTGCCTGCAGTATGGAGGATCTTGTGCAAGGGACAGTGCTCTCAAATCAAGAATTACTATAACTAATGTTATCAACGTTAGCTTGAGGGAGAGTGTTAGAAATAAAGGCTACTTGTCAACAATATTTTCCAGTAGTCACTTAGATTGACAAAGTCCATTACGTTAAGGCCATTTTTTTATTTCAATTGTTTTCATCTAGTATTTAGGAGTTAATCCCCACTCTCACCAGTCTCTGTATTTCTTTCAAATTTTAATTGTATTGTTGCCTACTTAAAGGCTATTATGCACAATAAAAAATTTGTTTTGACAAATATATTTCCTTCAATTGTATATATAGGTCGAACGTATGGGTATTAACATAACTGATAGGTTGTGTTTGAACTGAATACAAACAAGAACTTTAACGTATGTTTGATAATTGCGGGTACAATATATTTAATATTTATCTGCATATTCTTAAAATTAATTGTTCACTTATTTGTATTTGTTTCATGAATTCAAGATTTAAGCATGATGCTTGAAGTCTATAGTTTACTTTAGATGACCAAATGTATGGGATATATAAAAAATTGAGTCATATTCTCAATTTAGACCACTATATAAGAAATAATATATGTCTAGATTAGAGAAAATATTTTATTTTTAAATTGACCAATATTTTAATTATCTTATTAGTGTAAAACCAATTAATTTTGATGAATTAAATATTTGAAATTCCATGTAGTATCGTTGTTTGGAAAACGAAAGACCCGCAATATAACATTAGTTTTAAGTTGAATGATATTACAAGTTAATCGGTGAATTTTTATTTTTATTTTAAAAAAGTTTATTATGATTTGAGTGATTGTCGTACAACACAATAATTGGACAAATAAATTATATTTTCTACATTTAAATTTAATAATAAATTCAAATAGAATATAATTAACCAATCATTACAACTTATTCTAAAATAAATATCATATTAATAGTATAAGAAAAATATTTTCAAAAATATCTTGAGCAATTATCAATGAATAAAAGTCAATATTCAAACTTAGAAAAATTGTTTGAAAGAAAAATCATATCATAAGAAGACAATTTAAAATTAACCTACGATATATGCAGCCATACATATATATGAATATAATGGATATTCAAAACATATAAACTCTTGTTATATTACTAGCATCTCTCTTAAAAGGAAAAATCAATCCATTCATCTATATATGGAATCGAAAATAATGAATAGAATTTCATGATGCAGTAGACGAACGATAATGCTAAAGTTCATTAACCGATATATATTTAAAGAAGCACATTAAAAAATTATTAATTAGTAATTTAGTACAAATAATTAATTTTATTTAAGATAATTTAAGAGTGTGTTAAGCAGTGATATTTGAACTTTAAAGAAGTATATTTAAAGAGTGACATGAAAAAATTGATTAATTAGTATTTAATTAGAGAAGTAATTTTATTTAGGATAATTTAAGAATATGTTAAGGAGTAATATTTAAAAGTTAAAGGACACTTAAAAGATTATTAATTAGTAATGTTGTATAGATAAGTAATTTTGTTTAAGATAATTTAAGAATATATTTAGTTTAAATTATTATATTTGATTTATTATTAGTTAATTATAATAGACATTTATATATTTTTATTTAAATAAAATATCTTATTTTACTTATTCTAAAAATTTTTACTTTATATTTATTATATAGTAGTTTTATAGCAGTACTTTAATACTGATCGGGTCTTTAAACTTTAAACCATTACGAATTTTAAAACATTTATACTCTCAAATACTGTTGTCATTAACGGCAACTTCGTGCATTTACCAACTCTCCTCATGCAAAGGTGACTTCCGATGGAGGTCAACATCTCATTAAAGTTTCAATGCAAGCCTTGCGCAGCGAGAGTTATTAGCAAGATGACCCTCTTTTCAATCCAAACTCTTCCATAACGCATAGAGATCTTTCTTGCAATTCAAATCAATGCAGATACTTTAATCAATTTTGTTGCTCCTCTTCTAATATTTACCAGTATCATTATATGTATGGAGATCAGTCTTAATACTATTGGAAACCTAGCAACAGACATTGTAACTTTGGGTTCTACCAATGGTCGTCCAGTATTATCCCTCCCTAAACAAATCATTGGTTGTGGACTTGATAATGGTGGAACCTTCGATGCAAAGGGTTCTGGCATCATAGGTCTTGGAGGTGGCCAACTATCTCTCCTCAAGCAATTGCGTTCTGCAAGCAATGGAGAATTCCCTTATTGCATGCGTGGTCTCTCTCACTTCCCAATCTAAGAACTCCTCAAGCACTTTGAAGTTTGGCAGCAATTATATCAATACTAAAATAATCATTTGTGAAATTTCGTATTTTCATCACAATTATTTTTCCCATGTAAATTAGAGATTAATTAAATCAACAAGCAAAAAATTTATAGGTGGCAATTCTATAGTTATTGGATGGTTCCTTTTATTCTATTAATTCAATCCTAGAACAATTATTAGGTCAATTTTTTCTTAAAAAAAATATGTTGAAAGGTTACATGTGTTCGTACATGCGTACCTAATTATATTATATATCTCTTATAACCAATATTTTAAAAATCTAACTAAAAGTTAAATCGATAAGACAAGAGATTTAAAAGTTAAAAGGTTAAATCAATAATAGATCATCTTAAAATCAGTTAAAGATTAAATAAAATTAAAAATTTAAAATATCAATAAAGAAGAATACTCTTATTGATAGAAAGCTTTGAAGTTTAATTAAAATGGAAATTATTTAATAAAAATTAATTGATTTATTTTAGTTTATAAAACTAATTAGTTTAAGGCAACTGAGCAATTACTTAATAAACTAGTCACTTGTTAATAATAAAGGTATTAAAGTAAATCAAATCAAAAAATAAAAAATGAATAAAAAAGTTAGTCACTTTAAAATTTTCAATATTAAACCGGCTAAACTGGTTCGTTTTTAATATTTGCTTATAACTTATGTCAAATAAAGAAAATGTAAATTGAAGATTTGTCGCTAGTGTATATTGGATTTTAATTAATTTGTAATTAATTTTACTATTTATAAAAATTGATTCTCACAATAAAAATTACTCAAAAATAAATATTTGATTTTTATAATAACAAAATATTAGAAAATCATAATTGTTGAAGCAAAAAAAGAATATGTCATTCTTTTGAGATTACAAAGTTTTTAATTATCTGCTAGGTTCTTTTTTTAAAAAATTCTTCTTATTCAAAATTTTATTTAAATATAATGTTTTCCATAAGTTTGAAAATTAAATGATATCTCAAAACATAATCAACAAAGGTGTGAATATATCAAGTCATATTTATCTGAAAAATGTAATTGTTGCATTCAACATTTGTTGAGTATAAATGGCAACATGAAATGCATTACATGTATTAGAAATGAAAACAAAACTTGGACCAAGGCGAAACGATGGAGAAATGAAGCTTCACTACAAGAAAATAGTGCATTACAGACGGAAATTATCGACGGAATCGACAAATATTCCGTTGGTATAGCAAATTACCGATGGAATAAACCGACGGTCAAAAACATCGGAGATTGGGCCGTAGCTAAATTCACCTGCGAAAAGTTTGCTTACCGTTGGTAAAATTACTGACAGAAAAGATAAACCATCGGTAACATCAACGGAAAAGTTACCGACTGTCCGATTTATTCCGTCTCTAAATTTACCGACGGTGGCTTACCCGTATGTAAATTTAGCATTGGAATGTTTCTAATACAGTCGATAAACTTACCGACGGTAAGATTGTCCGTCGATAAATAAGCCAATTTTACTGACGGAAAATAATTTCCGTCGGTATTGTATTTAGACAGTTACCGACGGAAATATTGCATAGTTCCGTAAGTAAAATTTTATTTAATTTTTTTAAAAATATATATTTCCATTATATTTAAATTATAATCGTCTTACAATTTTATTAATAATATATATTTAA
>JANZXR010332411.1:0-27120 GCA_027575705.1 Erythroxylum echinodendron | reverse complement strand
CGAGCACCCCTTGCAGACCTCTCCCAATGCAGTAGTACTACCTAGAGGTGTACTCACCTCTAGCCCATACTGTAATAACTCCCTATCACAATGCAGTCTACATGCAACAGCATCGGAGAGAAAACAATTTTACATATTCCTAACCCATTCTAAATTACTATTTTACCCTTCCCATAGGTGAGGGGATGTTACAGTACACACGCTACTAATTTGTACAATCACATAAACATTCAATCATTCACATATGTATATGTGTAATGTATAATGCATACTCAATTTGACTATTCTGGTTATGCTTCTTTAATCACATCTCTTCAACATTTAATCATCATTTCTTTCGTGTTTGTAAAGCTTACACTTAGGTTCATAGCTCAAAGAACTTGGTCATTCTAATATCATAATTCAATCATTCATCTCCTTTGAATCACATTAGCATTTATAAGAACACTTTTATTCCTTTATTAACTCTAAATCTCCAGATTCCAAACACTTGATATCAACAATCCATTCACTATGTTATATTCTCAATTACAACCTAAACATATCTAACACTTTATCGACATATTCCACATCAAACTAAGTTCATTTCGAGCTTCGTTCAAGCCTAAGTAAACCATAGGGAAGTACCTTAGCATTTATTGTCTCGAACATCACTTAAAAGACAACATCCCTTCCTTTATACCTGCCCATGATCATAGTGGTCCTTCCCACGATCGTGGTGGTCCTTCCCATGATCATGATAAAAGCTCGTGAAACAAGCCACGATCGTGATAGAAGCTTGTAGAACTAGTCATGATCATGACAGAACCAAATTTTTATCAGGCCACGATCATGGGGTGAGGGCCATGATCGTGCTCTGCATTTTCTTCCTCATTTCTCCCGAATTCAACATATATAGAAACATCATTTGCACTTCGTATGCAATTATACAACTTCATTACACGCTAATCTAACTATCATAATAGTTGCATTAAAACTCACAAAACTTTACTCAGTTGTTTCATTATCATCACTTAATCCCATTCATTTATGAAATCTTAAATTTTTCCATATTTTATCTCTTTCATAAAACATCAAACAAATATTCTCCATAGTTCAAAATTTAGACTTCATAACTTCATCATTCTCACCTCATTTCTAACTCATAAATATCTACGAAACAAATCATAAGTCATTGTTTATCAATCATACAAAAAATAGAACAAGATTTCTATCATTCACCATCATTTTAGTTCTTCTCTTTTCAAGAACACTATACTAGTCTTTTCTTTAATTTCCAATCTCAATCTATTTCCTCACTTAACATCCTATAATCTATGGTGTCATATTCTCTCAAAAATAGAACATAATCATATACATTTACTCATCAAATTTCTACACTCATTCATTACACCTTTTTAATAACCAATCTATCTCAAAAACATCCGTAAAACAATTCATAAATTATCATTGATCATTACATGAAAATGGAACATAAATCTATTTATTTCTTCATCAACGTTTCGACACACTTTCAACACACATCAAACACCATTAACCCTTCAATCTATCATCATTTATGATTATATTTATAACAAGCCATGAAGATTATTAATATACCTACTTATTAAACTCCAAAGCTCTTCAAAACATCTCATAACCCTAGCTTTCCATAGTTACACAATCATCAATCTTCCAAGGTAAAATAGGCTACGTTTACCAAAATGAAGACAACTAGTTATTGTAGTGATAAGATGAAAGATGGTGGCAAAAACTCTAAATAGTGGGTTAACCTAGCTCTCCAAGCACCATACGATCATCCACATTCAAGAAGAAATAGGTTGGGTTCTTTAATAACTAGATGAAGACAATGAAAATGAAAGTAGCAAGTGAAGGATGAGAGAAAGGTTCAATGTTGATGCTTTGGAGAAGAGAGTGTCATGAAATGGAGAAGAAGAAATGAAGAAGATAAAAGAAAAGAATATTTAGCCAAAGCAAAATGAAAAACTAAATTGGTAGATGAAAGAAAAGAATATTTAGCCAAAGAAAAATGAAAGACTAAATTGGTTGTCTTTCAATTGAAGGTATCGAGAGGGAGTTGTGTGGCAAGTGGCTTGACACTTGACACTTGTCACTTGCTACATGTCCTCCTTTCACGGTATCTAATGGATCTTTTAATAATTAATCCATTTATCTCCCAATTTCTAATCCAATTGTCGCTCAATTTTCAATGTCCATTCTCAATCCTAATGTCACTTATCAATAATTTCTACTACCATTTGACACTTATTTCTACTACCATAAATAAATTGTCTTGCCAATTGAAAATTTTCCTAGTCCAGAAATACCTAAAATCTTAGAAATTTCTCAATTTTCACAAAAAATTCTAAATCAAGAATTATACTCAGCAATTCAAAAATCAAGACTTAAAACTCACTATTCATGTCATATTCACATCATAATCATTTAAAAATCATTTATATCCCGGAATATGTCAAACGAGTGCATATACAGGTCTTTCTAATGTGTATAAAAACCAATATTCATGTGTGTGTGTATGCTTATGTTATGCACGAGCATAAAATGCATTTCATATTTTCTCAATAATATCTCTCATGTACAGTATTCTAGGGTTAGCATGAGAAAACAGGATACTACATAGTAGGCACTCGGTTAAGGATGTATGCAGGAGTCATAAGAGCATCCCCCTAAAACTTAATTGGGAGGTTAGCTTGAGACATGATCCACCGAACCATGTCCACCAGAGTTCGATTCCTTCTCTCTACAACCCCATTTTATTGCAAAGTTGTAGGAATCATTAACTATCAGCATATTCCCTTATTCTCACAAAAATAATTAGAGATATACTCTAGGCCTCTATCAGTATGAAGAGCCTTAATGCTCCTTTCTTTATGATTCTCAACCTTAGCTACTAATCATTTGAAACAATACAAAGCTTTTAAGAGGTGAGATAATAGAAATACTAAGCCATATCACGAGAAATCATCTATAAATGTGATAAAGTAAGTTGCGCCATTATGTGCTCTCATAGTTATAGGCCCACAAATATTAGAGTGGATAAACTCTAGAGGATGCGAAGCCCTCTTAGCCTTGCTTTACCAGTGAGACAAGGATCATAAATAGGAAGACTCATTTTGGCGAGAGAGTTTAATAACCCTCCTCTAGCTAATCTGGACATTTTATCTAGTCCAATATGTCCTAATCAAGCATACCATTTAACAGACTCATATTTCAAATCAATAGAAGAAGAAGAAGAAATATAAGCAAAATATTTATGAGATTAGATACATCTTCTAAGTCCATCATAAATAAACTATTTCAAAAGTGCCCGTAACTAAAGGGTATCATTAAGATAAATGTACACATCATTCTTACTAATAAGAAAAGAAAAGCCCAAGTCTACTAGTATTGATAATAAAAGTGGATTACATCAAATAGTGGGAACATGAAGCACATCAAGTAAAAGCAGTTTGTGTCCACTGCGTAAAGTAAGTTGGTAAGTTCTTACACCAAGGACCACCCTCTCCTCCACTCCATTTCCCATTGTTACAAAATGTTTACCCATCAGTAATCGATGGTAATCTAAAATCCTACACGGCTTTCTCTCCCGTATCTACAATCCAATTATGAAGAACATGAGCAAAAAATGCATATGTACAAACAAAGGCATGTATAAAAGAAGTTAAGTAAGGACAAACTTCACGGGGCTTAGTACACTCCTGAGCAAAGTGTCCCTTCTTTCTACAGTTGAAGCATATGAGTTTGGACTTATCCTTCTTACCCGTCCATTTTCCTCTACGAAGTTTAGCAATTTGCCCTTCTCGAGGCCTAGTTTCTTAGCTTTTCCCTTCTTATGCTTAGGGCAATCACCTTTGTGCTCATTCTGTGAAACTAATGAAACAACACTGCGATTTTCATTTCTATGTTCTGCGTGAAGCTCCAAATGGCGGGAAATGTCGTCAAATATCTTAATGACCTCATTATGAGTAAGGACCAACTTCAATTGTCCCTACGAGGACTTGGCAAGTGACCTAATGATAATTAGAACCTAATGCTCATCTATGAGATCATAACCTACTGCTTTTATTTCTCCAATCATCGAGGACATCGCCCTAAGATGTTTAGTTATGCTATGCTTAGGGTCCATTGTGTATCGATTAAACCTAAACATTAAGGCACAAAGTATTATGGATATTGTCCCTTCATATTTTAGGTGCAATTATTCCAAGATCTCCATGGTAGTTGGGTAGTTCTCAAACTCCCCAATCAGGTTGTCGTGCATGCAAGATAACAACATAAAGAGCACACTTCTATCCTTTTTTGCCAAAAGGCATAAGCCTTACGATCACGATGATGCTGGGTTAAATTCCCAGTCTTAGGTGGGCTCATTTTTGTGGTTAGATGGTCGAGCAACTCATGCCTATTGAGAAGGTATTGAACCTTCCTATACCAGAAGTTATAGTTTTACCACCAAGTTTCTCTCCCTTTGATATCTCAATAATCAAACTCTTGCTTGCCATTTCACTATATCATTACCCAGGTTTAATTAAGGAACATATCTACTTACGCTAATCTCAATTAGTTAGCTCAACTCCTACTTATATTATCAATTTGAAAATTTCTCAAACTTGCTAGTAATCATCACAAACAACATAAGTAGTATTAAGTTCCCAATTGTATTTAGCCCAAGGATTAATCTTAATTAAATTATGGGTAACACATCCACTAAATATAACATCAACCAATCATGCATACATTAGTGAGTCTCACTCTAAGACTCCCTTGATATTTTGGTGCCTAATGTCTAAAATAAAATTATATACTTAGAATTAGTGTGAAAATTCATCCCTTTGTAAAGGCTCAATATTAATGAAACAAAACATTAATAATTACATTGCAAATCCTATTACATCATTTTAATAACAAATATTAAGTGGGGATGTCACATGATGGGATGTTGATGTGTGTAAGTTTTAATAAAACCCTTGATAATTCACAAGTGCACAGTTCGTTAACGTAGTACCTAAGTTGTCAATCCTACGAGGAGGGATAATCTAATCCTAAGATTTAAGGATAGAAAAATCGCAGAAATTCAAATGTAATGAAACTAAATTGAGAATTCAATTCAATCAATCAATTCAAAATAAGAATCGAACATGAAAATATTAATAATTTAACAGTTGCAACACACACCCAAGAATCATCTTAAGGGAATTACCAATTGAGAGAAAGGGAATTTTACCTATCCTTAACTTTAACCTAGCTGATTATAAATTACTGGATTATTAGTTCTAAATGATCATAGGGATTAGTCTCTTTCGAGTTATAACCATTAACCCTAAATCATAAACCCTAAGCAAATTATGGAAGTTGCAATCTCTCAATTAACAATCTATCCAAAATCTTAAATAAATCTTAAGTTATCCAATAAACTATCAGGAGCCTATACAAGATCTCTCTTTACACAATTACCGATTTGATATTTAATTCTTGTTCTATTAAATCACCTAACTCGCGTTAGCCCAATTTAATTATTTTTCATTCGATTCACCCTTTCAGTTTATTACAGAATTATGCAATCACAAAATTTAATCATAATAAATACAATAAACATAAAAACAATCAGATTTCATTAAATCAAGAATAAAACTCCAAAGGTGAGTTTAAAACATCCTCAACATTTAGATCCTATCATCAACTATTCAATCCAATTCTATACAATGATAAAATTGAAAATAAATAAGAAATAAAATCAAAATGGATGACAGGAAGCAACAACGTCGAGAAACCTCCTGGTCTGGGAAGTACGTCGAGTCAGCTTCTTCTCCACTTCTATCTTCTTTCTTCTCTTTCTTAATCTCTCGATGAATTCTCTCTAGAGTTTCTTCAAGGTGGCTGATGTCAAAAGCTCCCTCTCCCTCTTTTTCTTTAAATATCCTTTGTGTTATGAGCAACCATAGAGTTTTTTCGGGGTCTTAAAGGTTGGAAAAATTCCTCAAAACTTGAAGTTTTTTAGTGTCTGCACATCTCCCGATGCATGCCACGATCATGGGTCACATCTGAGCCTTTTGTCACGATCGTGGCATATGGGCCACAATCGTGGGCCAACTGTGGTGCTTCTGTCACTATCGTCGCCTGTTGTGCCATGATCGTGGGCTGTCGTTTTGGCCCAAATGTCTCCGAAACTTCTTTGTTCTTCGATGTTGACCCTAAAACACTGGCAAACACATCCAGGTACCTCAAAAATATAATATTTAAGCTCAAAGCTTATACTAATCTATCAAACACTTAAAATAAAAATAATTAACAAACTAACATAATTCTAACCTAAACACATGCTAAATAATCGGATTAATGGATAAAAACATATTAAACTATGCCCTAAAATACGATGCAATTTACACTTATCATCACACCTTATTCCTTGTATATAAAATTATTTGGAAAACATACATCACACAACATAGGCACTAATTCAAAATATCAATGCATCTTCATTTAATTTATGTCCATTAGCATTAATTAACAATTAGTCACATAGGTAAATAAATAACCAATTTATTACTAACATAAATAATAATCATTTAACAAATAAATGAAATAAATAATAAACTAAAACTTATAACATATATGAAATGCATCATAAATTCATGAATATAGTACATAATTATCAAGCATGAAAACCCAAGTTACTAGCCAAAAAAAATATTTCACTTATGTAATTAAGTAAAATTTCAAATTAGGCTAACAAATAACCTAAAATTTGAAAAATTTAATAAACGACCGCGTCGCTCCACTCCCCATGAACCCCCAGGTTGTGTGTGAGACGCGACTGTGTGGCTATGGAAAAGCCAGATTTTTCAGAAATTTCAGTCTTTCACAACCATGATGTACACTTCGGGTTATTGTTTCTCACTCATTTTAACTCTGATTCGAGCAAATAATATATGGCTTGAAAGATAATGTGACAAGGAATATATCCATATACATATTATAGAACAGTACTATAATATGTTGTAAAATGGGCATAAACTTTTTGGAAACACATGCATGAATCGAAAATTCGTCATGCAATATCTCACTCAATTCAAATATGTTTTTCAGCAAATTTTAGGCATATGTTTCTGGCATTATAAGGAACATGAATGAACAAATTTCAACATTTATAGCATATTATTCTCATTTGGCACAATTTTAAGGATGAAATCAAGCTATACTCTCTCTGATACCAATGTTGGAAGGTGTGGTGAGACCTTACCTCTTAAACTTGACAAGTTCCTTTCTCTTGTGCTTGCTTTACAAGTTCACCTTGTGCTTTAATGGCTCCAAGTACCTCAATTTTCCCTTTCTCGATGTTGTGAGCAGCTACCAGAGTTACTCACTTTTATTCACACCCCAAATCCTAAGCCTTATGGATGGTGGCTCAAAAGGTAAGAACATGAGGGAGAACTCAATGTTTTTGTGAGAGCCTTAAGTGTGGGAGGGAGAAGCTTTTATAAACCTTCTCTCTTTTGCAACTTATGCAGAGAAATAGAAAAAGGGTTAGACATTCTCACAAGTAACCACTTACTTCTTAGCTTTGTCTTTCTTGTAAGACCAAGCTTACTTGGTCATTTTGATTTTCTTGTGCCATTGTGGACATATTATATTGTTTTTCTATAAGCACAAATATTAAATAAAATACATATAAATCTACATATGTTCAATTCTCGACTCATCAAACCAATTACACTTTGGACATATGTTTTCACTTTAGAAAAATAAGATAACACAAATCTTAGTCCAACTTATATATATATTTTATGTCATATATGTATATATATATATCCTATTTTTTAGTAACTATAAAAAATTGAAAGTCTTTATGTTGATTTTATTAGTGACAAAAATGCAGAGGATTTCAAAACTTTGTTTAAATAAAAAACTTAAAACTATACTAATTATTTTTAGGTCTTATCTAACAACTTTGAATTAAATGAATATGAATATGATGTAATACATAATAGAGACCTTAGTTACGTATTCTGAATCGAACATGAACGGGAAATAGCAAAGAAATGCAGAAAATACCTTATTTTAGTTTCATGACTTTGAACAAGCTTTTTGAGGCCAAAACAAGATTGAATTTATCGTCACCTTAACGGGGTCTACTCACCGGGACGTGGTTAATATCTTCTTAAAATTTTCTCAAAACAAGAACCTTTAAATGAGTCAGAGTAACTTTACATTAACAAATGATATGAGTAGCTACAGGAGACCTTAACCTCTTTATGTAGCATCCATATCAGACTCCCCCATCACTGGTCCGATATGGGTCTGGTCCATATTGAACAAGGTCTATTTTTCTCCTAGACTTCGGCCCTTCAATCTAGATTATTTATTGAGCCATTTTATTATCTTTATCTGGATCAAATTTACTTTACTTAACCAAAAAGTTATTAAAACCATTAAAATGCAATTAATTATTGACCACTAAATAGCAAAATTTCTAACATTCTCCCCCTTGGATAATAGTCAATTGTGGTATTGAATCAAGTTTAAAACCAGTTCAAAAAGTTTGCTTAAGTCAGGTTACTGTATTGTTAACCGAGTTTAAAAACAAAGACGTTTAATCCAAAGATAATGAAAGTCTGTCATTCTGTCCTGTAAGGCTTTTGATACCGGAAGATCTCAAACACACGTGTCATGTGTGACACAAGTCCAATATAATCACGAATATCTAACATCTCACTAATATGAATGAGAAAATGGAGTGTGGCAAACTAGGATGATACCTGTATGATCTAAACTGTATCATCTTTTGTTTATAGGTCTCAAATTCTCTAAACTTTATGTTAAGTTGCATATGCGAACTGTAACAGAGAATTCTTTTTTTCTCTCACTTAATGCTCAACTGCATTAGAGAAAACCTTTATTTGTTCTAACCGAAGACTAAACTACATTAGATAACTTTTATGGGATTAAAATTCATATCCCCTTATGTCATGTCAAATCTATGGATATAAATATTAAACTATATGTGTCCTAATTGTTGAGTTAGCCATGGTTGCATGCATTATATGCATGCGTATGGAGTGGAAGTGTCAGAATCAAGATTTCAACCCCATGACAAATCGAAAACTGCAGAATCACACACGTATGGATGGATATGTAAAGAATATGAAATATAAAACAAATTTACATTTTGTTTCTCCTCCTTTCTTGTTTCTTCCCCTTGTTTTAGTTGTTGCAAGCACCAAACCCTTCCTTGATCACCCAAAACATGCAAAGATGTAAAAGAAACAATGCATAAGGGTGATTTGAGCACAAAACTAAATGAGTTCTAATAGGTTCTTAATATGAAAAGATAGATTAAGAATCTTGTTACATGCACTTTGATTCTTACAACTATTACATAAATTGTAAGAACAAGACTGTTGATTCCTCTTTCTTACTCTATAACTCTTCTAGAGTCCCTATACTCTCACTTGAGTGTGTAAGAAGTGTAAAAACCTTGTGTACATAAGTGAAGAACTCACTCACTTATGTACCTATTCGTGGTCTCTGTCACGATCGTGGCCAACTGAGCCACGATCGTGGCTTGGGCTCACCTTCAGCCACGATTGTAGCCTATGAGTCATGATTGTGTCCTGCTTAAATTTGATCATACACACTATGGTTTTCATATGATCTTTTATATATGTGACCTTTAGGTTCTCTGTTATTTTAGATACTTGAATTAACTCTTAATTCAATCAAATCATGAAGGGTTTCATGATGCCAATTTGTCAAAATATAAATAGATTAATACACAAACTCTTTGATAGTTAGTTATCCAACTTATGATCCTTTCCATAGACAATTTCCGTATAATTCATCCTTTCACCATATTATAGCCCACTTGGTTCGGAGTATGGGCTATATGTCAACTCTCACTAGACTGACTACGTCACATCTAGTCCAAGTGATGTTAGTTCTTATCCAGGGATCTCATTACTCTATGTGTCATTGAATCATTTCCTTCTATAAAAAGTGGTGAATTCTTTATTGGCTACCCAATTAGCTTCAAATATAAATAGTTGTACCTAATCACTACCCTAAGAGTGACCCCATCTTGAGGTAACAAAGAATGATGTCAAAGCATAGGATTCGTATCCAAGATATCTTTGAGTACCTCAAGTCTAAGGATATTTGCACCATTGCTATGATGAGATTAATCATTGACATTCGATAGATCATCCATATGATAATCTCATAGTAGGTCATCCGATGTACTTACTACTCTTAGTAAGCATCTACATGTTAACTCTAAACAACTCATGCTTACATTTTATGAGATCTACTGCCTAGGCAAATTAAGGAGTATAACATTTGCTAGTCTATTTGGATTAATAATGTCTTATCTTATTAATCCTATAACTAGGGATTATTTAGATACTAATATAATTGCATATGATAGAAATCTCATTATCATGATCTCATCATGATTTCCTTCATGCTATGTTTGTATCATGGACTTCATTAATTCAATTTGAGATCAACATCAATTCATATACAAACAAATATCAAATTAATGAACATGCATTTCTCTTTATTAATCAAAATAAAGTTTGTACAAAAGTGATAAAGGTGATTGCCTTTAGAGCACTACCCTAACAATCTCTCACTTGCACTAAAGCCTTTGTATCTAATACTATAGGCGAGTACATAATAATAAAAATTTGCTTGAGAAAGTGGCTTAGTCAAAGGATCAACAATGTTCTGATCTGTGGGCACTCTTTCTATCTTCACATCACTTCTATCAATTATCTCCTTGATCTGGTGATATATCTTGAGTACGTGCTTGGACCTCTAATGAGACCTTAGTTCCTTAGCTTGCGCAATAGCTCTATTGCTGTCACAGTACAATAATATTAGGTCTACTATGCTAGGAACCATTCAAGGTTCCATGATGAACTTCTTGATCCAAACAGCTTCTTTTGCCACTTCCGTAGCTGCAATGTACTCTGACTCAGTTGTCGAATCTACAGTTATCTCTTATTTGGAACTCTTCCAATTGACTGGTCCACCATTCATTGTGAAAACATAACTTGACTAGGATTTGGAGTCATCCTGGTCAGATTGAAAAATGGCATCTATATGCCAGCTCACTACAAGATCTCCATTTTCATATATCAAGAATACATCCTTAGTCCCTCTCAAGTACTTTAGGATACTCTTAATAGCCACCCAATGACCCTCACCAGGATCTAATTGATATCTGCTCGTAACACTTAGAGGATACAATATATCGAGTCTTGTATATAACATAGCATACATGATTGATCCTACTGTCGAAGTATACAAGATCATACTTATGAGAGTCCTCTCATTTTGTGTCTTGGGACATATAGATTTCAAGAGTTTTATCCCACAAGTCATGAGAAGAAACCCTCTCTTAGACTGCTCCATGCTAAACATATTTAGCACTTTGTCTATGTATGTTGACTGTGAAAGACCTAGCAACTTCCTTGATCTATCTCCATAGATATGTATTCCCAGTATATAAGTTGCTTATCCAAGGTCTTTCATGGAAAAATTATGGGACAACCAAATTTTGAATGATTGCAAACTTGAGATATCATTTCCTATTAGTGATATGTCATTCGCATAAAACATAAGGAATATGATACCACTCCCACTAACCTTCTTGTACACACAAGGTTCATTAGGATTTTATAAAAAACTAAACTCTTTGATTATCTCATCAAATTGGATATTCTAATATCTCATCAAATTGGATATTCTAACTCCTAGATGCTTGCTTCAATCCATAAATGGATTTCTGAAGCTTGCATATCTTTCTTCCATCTCTGGATATGAAACCCTCAGGTTGTATCATATATACATCTTCAACTAGGTTTCCATTTAGGAAAGTTGTCTTCACATCCATCTGCCATATTTCATAATCATAATAAGCAGCAATGACTAAGAGTATTCTAATGGATTTAAGCATAGCTACGTGTTGAAATGACTCGTCATAGTCAACTCTTTGGCTTTGACGATAACCTTTAGCAACTAGCCTTGCTTTATAGGTAATCACATTACCTTCCATGTCGATTTTCTTCTTGAAAATCCACTTGCACCTTATGGGTTTTAACCATTCAGGTGGGTCAACCAAAGTCCATACTTGGTTTTCATACATGGAATCCATTTCAAAGTTTATGACTTGATGCCATTTTTTAGATTCTGAACTCTTGAGAGCTTCTTTATAGGTTATAGGCTCATCGTCTTCTATAAACAATACGTCATTGTGTTCACTTACGAGAAATCCATATCTCTCTGGAACATTACGTATCCTACTTGACCTACGAAAATTTTGTGTGTCAGAAGGTTCAACTGTTGTCTCATCTTTATGAACAACAATTTCTGGTTCAAGCAGTTAATCTGCGTCTGTTTGAGCATCATAAAATTCATCAAGTTCAACTTTGCTCCCACTGTCTTCTCTTAGAAGAAACTCTTTCTTTAAAAAGATAATATTCTTTGAGACAAACACATTTTGCTCTAAGGCATTATAGAATTGGTATCCAATTGTTTCCTTAGGATATCCTATAAATAGACATTGATTAGATTTCGCTTCACGCTTGTCTGATTGAATCCGGTTCACATAAGCTGGACAAGCCCAAACTTTCTTATGAGAAACATAGGGCCTTTTTTTAGTCCATATCTCATATGGAGTAACTTCAACTGCCTTTGAAGGTACTTTTTTTGTCACATAAACAGTAGTCTCGAGTGCATAACCCTAAAAAAATTTCGATAGATCTGCTAAGTCCATCATCGACCTTACCATGTATAACAAGGTTTAGTTTCTCCTTTCAGCTACATCATTATGTTATGGTGTCTAAGGTGGAGTCCACTTGATACTATCTTATTATCTCCAAGATGAGTTAGAAATTCCTCATTTAAGTATTCACCACTTCGATCTGATCGAAGTGTCTTAATACTTTTATCAAGTTGTTTCTCTACTTTATGTCTAAATTGTTTAAACATTTCAAATGCTTCAGACTTGTATCTTATTAGATATACATACCTATATCGTGAATAATCATCGATAAAAGTAATGAAGTGTACAAAACCACCTCTAGCATGAATAGACATCAGACCGCATACATCAGAATGTATTAGGTCTAATAACCTATTAATTCGTTCACCCTTTCCTTTAAAAGGTAATTTAGTCATCTTACCTAACAAGCAAGATTCACATGTGTCATATGACTCGTAATCAAATGAACCTAGGCTACCATTTTTTTGTAGCTTAATCATGCATTTCTCACTATATGGCCAAGTCGACAATGCTATAAGTAAGATAATTTTAAGTTATCTCGTTTTTGTCTTTTATTGTCATTGATATTTAAAATTGGATTGGACATATCTAATATGTAAATTCCATTGTAGAATGTAGTAGTACCATAAAACATTTCATTCAACTTAATTGAACAAACATTGCTTGAAAAAGTTAAATAAAAATCCCGCTTTATTAAGACATGAAACAGATAAAATGTTTTTAGTCACAACGGGTATATAATAGTAATTTTCCAAAAGTAACTCTAGCCTACTAGGAAGATACAAAACATAAGTCCCTATGGCTAATGCAGCAACTCTTGCTCCATTTCCCACACGTAGGTCCATCTCTCCCTTTTTTAGTAGTCTACTATCCCTGAGACCCTACATATCAACATATATGTGTGCGCCACATCTGGTATCTAATACCCAAATGATATGATCAGAAATAGTATTAACCTCAATGACAAATATCATACCTGAAGTAGACAGTGGGCAATTTAATGCATTCTTTTGCTTCAGTGACTCCAGATAAGCTTTATAATTCCTCTTCCAATGTCCTTTCTTGTTGCAATGGAAGCATATCCCCTTAGGTGCTGTCTCCTTTGCCTTTTTCATGGCTACATCTCCCGCTGGTTTCTTGGACTTCTTCTTCTTCTTTTAGTCCTTCTTTCGAGAACTAGAAGCAGAGTTCACCAGCATCACAACCTTACTGTCTTTCTCGACATTCTACTCAGCTTTTTTGAGCTGATTAATCACCTCAGGTATCATTGTAGATATTTGGTTCATCGGATAGTTAAGCACAAACTGTGAACAACTATCGGTCAAACTAGTCAGAATTAAGTATATACTTAATTCATGATCCGTTATGAAGCCCAAATTGGCTAATCTCTTAATCTATCCATTCATCTTCAGTGCATATTGCGCTGGAGATGATCCCTCAGCCATCTTAGAATGGAAAAGCAACCTCAAAGTCTCAAACCTTTTAGACCGAGCTTGCTCATCAAACAGTTCTCTCAGATGGTAGACTATAGTATGAGCATCTATAGCCTTACGTTGCTTTTGCAGTTCTAGTGACATAGAGGCTAGCATTATACAGCTAGCCAACTCACTATCATCCAGTAGCTTCTTATAAGCTTTCTGATCTTCATCAGATGCATTGATAGCAGGGGGATCAGGAAGTGGATCATCTAGGACATATCTTAGTTTTTCATATTTGAGAATAATTCTCAAATTCTGTAGCCAATCTAAGAAGTTAGGTCCTGTGAGTTTGTTGGAATTTAATAGGGAGCGTAAGTTCACATTAGAAAACATTGTGGAGATTCAATAACCTAGAAGAATGAGAAAAAGTGTTAGAATGTACAGTAATACATATCGATAAGGACTTTAATCACATGCATCATAGGTCCCATTATTCTTATTCAAATCTATAGCCCTCACTACAAATTCGAGAAAACTTATAGTTTTCTTGATGGGTCGATATCCAATATCACCAAGATCACCTTGGGTTTACCCAACAAGCCATCTTAGGTCAATTGGTAGGTATCATCCATACCAATTGCATTCAATTATGTAACTATCGACTTGTGCCATCAACTGTTTATTTAGCACACTCATTAGGTTATCAACTCTTGATTTGTATATGTCCCATGTATATAACCCAACTTCACCTCTATCTATATTGACCTTGGGTTTGCCTAACAAATCAACGCTTCCAGTTAGGACCAACCCATTAATTAAAAAATCTAATATCCATGGTTTGAACATATTTGTGTGGAGTGGGCTTGGGTTTGCCCAATAACCCAACTCTAAAAGAACTCTGTTTCCTGCCATATCAATAGAAGGCGTAAGCCCTAACATTTGGTTGAGGGATTTGTCCTTTGATCTCATCAATACTTGGATGATCTTAATTATGTATATCACATATATACATTCAGATTATGGACAACTCAATTGAAATAAGCCTATATGCGTAACTACTCTTAAAATACATCTAATGCATGTATCATACAAAAGGGGTCTAATTTAGGTTGTGACTTGACTATGCATCTAAAGTTTATGATTCGATTCAACTCTTGAACCTAATCGGGTACTAGTGTTAGTCTTGTCTAATCCAAATTATGAATGTGATTCGATTAGGAACCCTAAAATTAATTATTTTGATGTCCAAATTAAACACTTTAATCCCAAAATACATACGTTATAAGTCATTTAGTAAGTCAACTCCATCACCTTTCAAAAAGTTGACCAATGTTAACTTTGATTTTATTTATTAATTGAATCAAATTCAATTAAGTTTGGAAAAATTTAGAGTCTTATACACATTCTAAATGTGTCTAATAAAAAATTCCAGAGCCTAATTCTTAGGAACTATTTATTAATAAATTAGAATAAGCCAACACATCACGTGTCTGACACTTGTTATATTACTTTTAACACAAGTCAAACATTATATCATGCATGCATAAGATAATCACTTTAACAACAAGTGTCATGCATCTCATACACGTGAAAACATCTCACTTACATGTTCATGCATAAAATTTATAAAAAAAATTTTTAAAAAATTAATATGGAATTTATATGTATGCATGTTCATCACATTTCCAGAATTTCCCAGAACTTCATATATGCATCAAGCTGAATCTAAATTCGTAATAAAATAGCAAATGACATTCAATTACATTTTCCTTTTAGAAAACATAAAATAAAACCTTATAAAAATTTTTGTGAAAGAAAATCAAAAAACATTTTCTAGAATTATTAAGAAATTTTACAAAGTCAGCACATGCATTCAGTTTTCTATAAATTCCAAGAAACCAACATATGAACAATCTAGATATTAATTCGAAATAAAATAAAAAATGACATTCAATTGCAATTTCCTTTTATAAAAACATAATATAACATCTTATAAACATTTTTGCAAAATAAAATTAGAATTTTTTTTCTATATTTTACACAAATTATTCCAAATCAACATACGTGTCAATCACAACTCATCAAACACTTTACACACGTTCAATACATCATCTATTACATACACAAACTTGCTCTGATACCACCGTTGGGTTAGCTATGGTTGCATGCATCATATGTATGCGTATGTAGTGGAAGTGTCAAAATCAATATTTCGACACCATGACAACTTGAAAAATACAGAATCACACATGCATGCATGGATATGTAAAGAACATGAAATATAAAAAAAAATTTCCTTTTGTTTCTCCTCCTTTCTTGTTTCTTCTCCTTATTTAGGTTGTTGCAAGCACCAAACCCTTCCTTGATCACCCAAAAATACGTAAAGATTAAGAAGAAACAAAGTATAAGGGTGATTTGAGCACCAAACTAAATGAGTTATAGTAGATGCTCAATATGAAAAGATAGATCAAGAATCTTATTACGTGCACTTTGATTCATGCAACTCTTGCACAAATTGCAAGAACAAGACCCTTGATTCCTCTCTCACACTCTAGAACTCTTATAGAGCCCCTATGCTCTCACTTGAGTGTGTAAGAAGTGTAAAAACCTTGTGTACATAAGTGAAGAACTCACTTATTTACCTATTCGTGCCCTCTGTCACGATCGTGGCCAACTGAGCCACGATCGTGGCTTGGCTCACCTTCGGCCACGATCATAGCCCATGAGTCACGATCGTGGCTTGCTTAAATTTGGCCATACGCACTATGTTTTTCATTCGATCTTTTATGCGTGTGACCCTTAGGTTCCCGTTTATTTTAGGCACTTGTATTAACTCTTAATTCAATCAAATCATGAAAGGATTAATACACGAACTCTTCGATAGTTAATTATCCAACTTATGAACCTTTCTATAGACAATTCCCGTGTAATTCTTCCTTTCACCATACTATACCCCACTTGGTTCAGAGTATGGGCAATGTGTCAACTACCACTAGACTGACTACCTCACATCTAGTCCAATTGATGGTAGTTCTTATCTTAGGATCTCATTACTCTTTGTGTCATTGAAGACTCTCTTCATGACACATAATTGCTTTGACTAGAGACTCCTGAGTGATGACCCTGACAAGAGGCCGTGGGTATCATCTCCTTCTATGAGGAGTGGTGAATCCTTTATTGGCTACCCAATTACCTTCAAATACAAATAGCTGTACCCAATCATCGCCCTAAGAGTGAACTTGTCTTGAGGTAACAAGGAATGATGTCAAAGAACAGGATTTGTATCCAAGATATCTTTGAGCACCTCAAGTCTAAAGATATTTGTGCCATTACTATGATGAGATTAATTATTGACATCTGATATATCATCCATATGATAATCTCATAGCGGGTCATCCGATGTACTTACTACTCTTAGTAAGCATCCACATGTTAACTCTAAACAACTCATGCTTACAGTTTGTGAGATCCACTGTGTAACATCCCGTTATCCCATGTTAAAAGTTAGGACCCTAGAATTCTGTACAAGTAGAATTCTATACAAGAAAGATTATTGAGAAGTTAGAAAGTGCATTTCATGCTCATGCATAATAGAACATACACACACATATGAATATTAATTTTTGCACACATTAAAATGATTGTACATGCATTCATTGACATTTTCGGGTATAATTGATATTTAAAGTGATTATGACGTGAATTGTGGATTATATTCCTTGAAAATTGTTTTGTAAAGTATAAACAGTGAGTTAGAAATTGTTTTGATGAAATCTGAGAATTTTATGAGATTTTGGATATTTTTAGACTATGAAAAGTGCCAAGTAGAAGGACAATTGATAAATGATAGTAGAATTAAATGTCAAATGGCAGTGTAAATTTTTATGAATGCCAATTAGATTTAATGACATATGTTCTTGAAAATTGGGGGATAATTGAAGTAGAAATTAGAGTTAAATGGACTACTTAAATAAAAGAACCATGTGAAACTTAGAAATTGGACATGTGCCATACCATGTCTTTATTCACGTTACTATCACCAAATGAAAGACATAATTGGTCTTTCACATTATTATTTAATCCCATTTCTCTTGTAAGTCTCTCATCTCTTCTGCTCTTTATAATTTTCTTCTTCATTCTCCTTCTTCACAATTTTTCTTCTCCAACTTCCATACACGTTGAACCTAATCGTCCCATCTTTTACTTACTACTCTTAACTTGCTCTCACTTTCATTCTCACTAAAGACCCAACCTTATCACTCTTGGATGATGATGAACGTGGGTTATGTGGAGAGCTAGGGCTAAGAGAAATATTGAGGATTTTGAAGCTAAATTAAGTAAGTTATGCCTTAATCCTTATAGGTAATGTTAAATCTAAGTGATTCGATAACTAATTTGAGATTGATGATTTTATTCTGGATTTTATGTGTATGATATGTTAGTGGATTAATGATAAAGACATCATGTTCTAAATTGTAGGGTGTCAATGTTATTCATGAATTATTTAGGACATAAACCAATTATATGATAATGAAATTATAAAAATGGTGTATAAAGAAGTGCAAAAAAATTGATTAGTGAATGGTTGGTTTTGTGCTCTATTTTTCCTTATATTAATATGGATTGCTTTGATTGTTTAGAGATGAATTAACATGAGTTTAGAGCTTATAAGAAAGAGTATTATGATGTCTTGAAATGAGGTAAATTAGAATTATAGTTAGGAATGAAAAGAAGGTGTAAATGAAGTCTAATGATGTTCAGAAAATTTGATGTTTGGAAGTGCATAGAAATATGTCTTGTTTTTGGTGTTTATGATTAAACATAGATGTTGATTGAGTATTGATGATATTGAATTGAAATTGAGATATACTATGGAAAGAGATAGGATTTCATGAATGATGAAATTAAGTTAAGTTGATCAATTAGAAGTGAAAGAAAGATGATATCTAACTCTATTTATGTCCGTTTGGAGGGACATATATGTCCGCTCAGTGGACATTCTCTGGACAGTTACAGTAACTTACGATTTTGACCCTTTTAATGGAAAAATCTCACTTTGGGGTCTTCATAGAAGTTTTAGAACTCAAAGTTCTCTTCAAATTCATACCATAATAACCTCAATTTGCATCCATAGTGAAAGTTATGCCTATTGTCCCAAATCATGTATATAGATAACTTATTAACTTGTCAATGCTTTCCCATGATGTAATTAGGCTTGAATGAGATCTTGAATGGGCCTATTAGATGATGAATGAAGAGGTTAAAGTAAGTAAAGTGTATTAGGTATTACGGGATAATTGAAAGAAGATGTTAATTGATTTTCAGACGTGTATTAAGAAAATGTACTCGGGATTGTCATTGAACATGCATTGTACATAATCCATCTATATATGTGTGTGTATAAATGAGTACTTATATAATTATGCAATGTTGTAATGTGTGTAATTGTGTGTTGTATGATATAGAGGAGCAAATAGCTTGTGTGCATCTAGTCATTGTTAGGACATCGAGGCAGGCTATCTAGGGCAAACTGTGAGTAACCTAGACGGTCTCACTCAATTAATTGTTTGTTTTGATTATGTTTTGAATTATCTTATGAATGTATGATTTATTGTTTGACTCAGGACATTGAAGGTCTGAGGTTTTGATTCATAGATGTGATAATTGAAGTGCTCCTCATATGTGAATTGGATGAAATAAATGTTACTCAATAATTTTGTTGAATGCTAGACCAGGGTCCGATGAGAAATGTGTTCCAAATGTGAATAGGAAATCATTTGATTGATTGACAATATAAAAATGTGAATCATTCCATTACATGAATGCATGAAAGATAAAAATAGTTGTGACCATAGTCACCAGTATAAAGAGTTTAAAGTTTATACTGTGATCAGAGCCTCAGGCTCAGCTGTGAATATATCCAGTATCCATTAAAGGATATGGGTCATTATCTGTTACAGCTCGGTATCCAAAAGGATATGGGATAGTAAAAAGGCACTCAGTCACAACAACAACAATAATAAGTGAAAGTGAGTCTCATGAGCATTGCATATACATTTTAATACGTGTGTTTGATTGATTAAAATGTATTGGTATCTTGTTTTTGAATGAGAATATGATATGTAATGAGCCCTGCAAAGTGCTAAGATGTGAATTATATATTTCATGTGTTAATGTGTTGCATGAATTTAGTGAGCCTTCGATGATGGTTATCTCAAGGAGTTCACAAAACTCACCTAAAGTTTCACATTGAAATTTCAGGTCTGAGAGAGACGATTTAGCTTCTAAGTCAAGTTAGAAGAGAACTAGTACTACTTTTAGATTGAAAATATGGCTCAAAGGTTAGTCAGTTGAGACTGAAGGATTTAGATAGAGTTTTGTATATTTCCTCATACATATAACATAGTTTTGTAAACAAAACTGTAAACTCTGATTTGATTTGATAATGCATATATATATATATATATATATGGATGATGTTGTAATGATACAATGTATATAATATTTTATGAAATGAAATAAGGAAATTGGTGCTTTGGAGATTATGAGATTTATGTTTTAAATTATTATGTCAAGAGTTAATGAAAGTGACATAGTTAGCGCTCCGCTTCCGTAAGGCACATGCATGGACATCTGACAGGCGTACATGTACGTGTCGAGCAAGAGTGGATCACTACAGTTGGTTAGTATCAGAGCATGGTTGGCATGTATAGAGATATCTATGAATGTTAGGCATAAATTATTGTGGGAAATGTAGATAGTAATCGATGTTACTATCTAATATAGGTCATCCTCCATAGGTGATCAAGTGGGAAGGTCAGCTGACATAAACAACCTTGAGTCAGTAGGAGCTAGTAGGGAGTCTTCTATGTCTCGATGGGAGAGAATTCATCCAAGAATTCCCGAGAGAAGGGAAAGGAGTTATGACAAACTGTGAAAGCAGGGGGATGTGGACTTTTATGGAAGTATAAACCCTGCAGATGCCGAGGGATGGCTAGAAAGAACGAAGAGGATTTTTTATCAGATGGAATACAAGCCAGACGAGAAGTTCGACTATACAGTTTCCCTACTACAAGGCCCAGCCTACCATTGGCAGAAGACTATTCCAGGTATTACCACCAGGCCTCGCAATATGAAATGGGAAGACTTTCTGAGGGTCTTTAAAGAGAACAATATGCTCAATATCTATTTGGACAGAAAAATTAAGGAGTTCTTAGATCTGAAACAGGGCAGAATGTCTATAGCAGAGTATGAGATCAAGTTCAATGAATTGTTGGGGTATGCTACTGCCTTGAATCCTAAAGAAGAAGACATTGTAGAAGATTTGAAGATGGGTTGAATATGGAGATTAGAACAAGGTTAACAATTTCTAACCTGAGCAATTTTACTGAGTTGAGGGCTGCCTCGATCAGAATTGAGCATTTATTGAGAGAGGGACACGTAAAGTCAAGGCAAGGGTCTAAAATGAAAAGACCTAATGAAATTCAGAGTGGTTTTGATAGAAGATTTACCAAGCATCAAAATTGAACTTTCAAACTACTAGCTGGATCAAGACAGTCGGGATTCAAATAGAGGGGTGGCTTTATACAGTCTGACAGTGAAAGAGGTACAGTGCAGAGTCAGTTGCCCCTGTGTGAGCACTATGGGAAGAAGCACGGTGGTGAGTGCTGGACTTTATCAGGAGCATGTTTTCGATGTGGCTCTCTAGAGCACAGAATTAGAGATTGCCCCATCATTGCTGGAGCCTAGTCTGGTATGAGAGGGGGATCTATAAGTAAAGCTACTGTCCAACAGACCTGAGGTAATGGGTTTAAACAGAGAAGCCGTGGTAGAGGCAGAGTGAGCTCAGGGAGTCCTTCTGTCAGGACTGAGGTGTTGAGTAGCCAACCGTAGTCCCAAGCCAGAGTGTATACCATAACTAGACAGGAGGCTTAGGACTCTCTGGATGTCGTTGCAGGTGTGCTACTTATTTATGATCATGAAGCATTTGCAGTAATAGATCCAGGATCTACGCATTCAATTTTTACACTGCATCTGGCATCTAGGCTGTATTGTGATAAAGAGTTATTACAATATAGATTAGAGGTAAGTACACTGATAGGTAATACTACAGTTATCGGAGAAGTCTATATGAGATGCTTGATTCGAATCAAAAAGGTAAAATTGTAGGCAGACTTTATTATATTACAGTTAAGGGAGATAGATAATATCTTAGGTATGGATTGGCTCAATACTCATAGGGCTATCATGAGTTACTATACTAAGGAGGTGGATTAGAATCTCCTAACCAGTTTAGAGTAGTTTTTAGAGGAAATTGTCAAGCAGTGCCAGTTACGTTGATATCATTTATGAGTGCATTAAGGTTGATGCAAGGTGGATGTGAGGCCTATCTGGCCCACATCATTGATACTCAAGCTGAGTAGAATGTGCAAGACATTCCTGTAGTTAGGGAATTCCTGGATATGCTTCCCGCCGAATTACTGAGTTTACCTCCATATTGGGAAATAGAGTTTATGATTGACTTAGTTCTGGGTGCTGCTCCTATATCCATTCCTCCATATACGATGGCACCTAAAGAACTAAAGGAGTTGAAGGCTTGGCTATAGGAGTTGCTGGAAAAGAGTTTCATTAGACCCAGTGTTTCACCTTGGGGAGCTCCAGTATTATTTGTAAAGAAGAAAGATGGAACCTTGAGATTATACATCGATTATAGGCAACTGAATCAGGTGACAATGAAGAACAAGTACCTGTTGCCTATAATTGATGGTTTGCTTGATTAGTTGTAAGGAGCTCAGGTATTCACTAAGTTAGACTTGAGGTTTGGGTATTATCAGTTGAAATTAGCAGAGGCTGATATGCCGAAAAGTGCATTTAGGAGCAGGTATAGGCTCTTCGAGTTCTTAGTAATGCCGTTTAGGTTAACTAATGCCCCAGCAACATATGTGGACTTGATGAGTAAGGTGTTTTAGCCCTACCTAGATCGCTTTGTGATATTGTTTATCGATAACATTTTGGTATATTCAAATAATAGAGAAGAGCATGCTAAGCATCTGAAAGTAGTTTTACAGATAATGAGGGAGAAATAGTTGTATGCCAAATTCAGTAAGTATGAATTTTGGCTGGATCAAGTAGTATTTTTGGGTCATATAATGACTGGCCAAGGCATACAAGTGGATCCAAAGAAGATAGAGGCAGTAATGAAGTGGGAAGCTCTGAGGAATGTATCTGAAATTCAGAGTTTCCTAGGATTGGTCGGATATTACCAGAGGTTTGTCGAGGGGTTCTCGTTGATTTCAGCCCCTTTGACAAAACTTCTGAGGAAGAATGTAGTGTTAAGATGGAATGAGAAATGTCAGAACAGTTTTGAGAAGTTGAATCATTGGTTGACTACGGCACCGGTGTTAACTATTCTATCGAAAACTGGAGGATGGTATGCTTCGCATCAAGGTTTGGGATGTGTGTTGATGGAGTATAGCAAGGTGATAGCCTATGCATCGAGACAACTAAGGCCTCACGAGATTAATTATCCGCTACATGATTTAGAGCTTGCTGCAGTTGTCTTTGCTCTAAAGATATGGAGACATTATTTTTCTGGAGAGACTTTCCAAATATACACTGATATGGAGACATTAATTCTTTCTGTTAAATCAGAAAGAATTAAACATGAGACAGAGAAGATGGATAGAATTGTTAAAGGATTATGATTGCACAATTGAGTATTATCCGAGGAAGGCTAATGTTATGGTTGATGTTTTAAATAGGAACTCTAGTACCAGTGTAGCTCAGATATAGGGATTGAGGTTACCAAACTTGATTCAATTGAGAGCTTTGAATGCGAAGTTCAACCTAGAGCATAATGGAGCATTGATAGCTACATTAAAGTTGAGGCCGATGCTACATGATAGAATCAGAAAAGTACAGAACAAAGAATACTATATGATGAAGCTCATTGAGAAAGTGAAGGTGAATCTAGATTCTGAGTTTAAATTGAGGAAGGAGACATTGTGGTTGAAGCAGTCTGTGTACCTAATGTGGAAGATTTGGGGAAGGAAATTCTAGAGGAAGCTCATATGGCCGCTTATGTTAAGCATCCTGGTACCACCAAGATGTATAACACGCTAAAGTAGCATTTCTAATGGCCTGGGATAAAGAAGCAAGTAGTGAAGTATGTTTTAAAATGTATAACATGCTAGCAGGTTAAAGCTAAGTATCAGGCTCCAGTTGGAAAGTTACATTCGTTGCCTATTCTGGAGTGAAGGTGAATCAAAATTTTGAGTTTAAACTGAGGAAAGAGACATTATGGTTGAAGCAGAGGTTGTGAGTACCCAATGTGGAAGATTTGAGGAAGGAAATTCTAGAGGAAACTCATATGGCTGCTTATGCTATGCATCCTATTACCACCAAGATGTATAACATGCTAAAGCATCATTTCTGGTGGCCTAGGATGAAGAAGCAAGTAGTGGAGTATGTTTTTAAATGTATAACATGCCAGCAGGTTAAAGTTGAGTATCAGGCTCCAGTTGGAAAGTTACATACATTGCCCATTCTGGAATGGAAATGGGATCGAATTACCATGGATTTTATTATAGGATTGCCTAAGACTCTGAAGCAGAATGATGCTATATTGGTTGTAGTGGACCAATTGACTAAGTCGGCCCATTTCTTACCAGTAAGAGAGAATAACTCACTAGACCAGTTAGCCCAAAGGTATGTGAATGAGGTGGTTAGATTGTATTGAGTTCCAATGACCATTGTATTGGATAGGGATCCCAAATTTACCTCGAGATTTTGGAACAGCTTATAGTCAGCTATGGGCATGAAGTTGAATTTTAGTACTGCATTCCATCCTCAAACAGACGGACACAGTGAGAGGACAATCAAGACTGTTGAGGATATGCTCAGAGCTTGTGTATTGGAGTTTCAAGAAGTTTGGGATCAGTACATAGCTTTGATTGAGTTTGCACACAACAATTATTACCACAGCAGTATCAGAATGGCACCTTATAAGGTATTGTATGGTCGATCGCCTCTATATTAGGATGAAGAGGGCTTGAGAATGGTTAAAGGCCCAAAATTGATACAAGATACTATGGATAAGGTGAAACTAATCTGAAGCCGAATTAAAGCAGCTTAAGATAGACAGAAGAGTTATGTAGATCAGCATCGAAGGAATATGGAATACAATGTAGGAGACAAAGTGTTTCTGAAAGTATCGCCTTAGCGAGGAGTGCTGAGGTTTAGTAAAAAGGGCAAGTTGAGCCCTAGGTACATTGGTCTTTATGAGATCACTGAGAGAATAGGGCCGTTGACATATAAGTTACCATTACCAAATGAAATGTCTCAATTACATAATGTGTTACATGTGAGTATGCTCCGAAGATACCGATCTCATCTGACACATGTATTACTGACTCAAAAAATTGAGGTTGCTAGTAATCTAAGTTATGTTGAGGAGCCGATCAAGATAATGAGATATCAAACAAAACATTTGCGAGCCTGAGTAATTCCATTGATGAAAGTCCTTTGGAAGAATCACTCAAGTGAGGAAGTGAATTGGGAAACGGAGGAGCACATGAGGAGACAATATCCCAACCTGTTCTGACAATCATGTACGAATTTCGAGGACAAAATTTCTTAAGGAGGGGAGAGTTGAGCATCCCATTATCCCATATTAAAGGTTAGGACCCTAGAATTCTATACAAGAGAGCTTATTGAGAAGTTAGAAAGTTCATTTCATGCTCATGCATAATATAACATACACACACATATGAATATTAAATTTTGCATACATTAAAATGAATGTACATGCATTCATTGACATTTTCCAGGTATAATTGACAGTTAAAGTGATTATGATGTGAATTGTGGATTATATTCCTTGAAAATTGTTTTGGAAACTATAAATAGTGATTTAGAATTTTTTTGGTGAAATTTGAGAATTTTCTAAGATTTTGGATATTTTTAGACTAGGAAAAATGCCAAGTGGCAAGATAATTGATAAATGGCAGTAGAATTAAACGTCAAATGGAAATGTAAATTTTTATGAATGCCAATTAGATTTAATGAAATATGTCCTTGAAAATTAGGAGACATTTGGAGTAGAAATTGGAGTTAAATGGGCTAGTTAAATAAAAGGACCATGTGAAACCCATAGAAATTGGACATGTGTTACTTTCACCAAATGAATGACATAATTGGTCTTTCACTTTATTATTTACCCCCATTTCTCTTGTAAGTCTCTCATCTCTTCTTCTCCTCGCAATTTTGTTCTTCATTCTCCTTCTTCACGATTTTTCTTCTCCAACTTCCATACACGTTGAACCTAACCCTCCTATCTTTTACTTACTACTCTTAACTTGCTCTCACTTTCATTCTCACTAAAGACCTAACCTTATCACTCTTGGATGATGATGAACGTAGGTTACGTGACGAGCTAGGGATAAGAGAAATCTTGAGGATTTTGAAGCTAATTCAAGTAAGTTATGCTAATGTTAAATCTAACTGATTTAATGAGTAATTTGAGATTGATGATTTTATTCTGGATTTTATGTGTATGATATGCTGGTGGACTAATGATAAAGACATCATGTTCTAAATTGTAGGGTGTCAATGTTATTCATGAATTGTTGGGGAGATAAACCAATTATGATAATGAGATTATGAAAATGGTGTATAAAGAAGTGCAAAAAATTTGATTAGTGAATGGTTGGTTTTATGCTATATTTTTCCTTATATTAATATGGATTGTTTTGATTGTTTAGAGATGAATTGTAACATCCCGTTTCCATAGAACGGGTCGGACCTGAGAAACAGGCCCAAGTGGGGTCAATCGGAGAAGTTAGGAAAACACATCTCATGCTCATGCATCTGTGAACAGTGATATGTGCACATGAAAAATTG
>JANZXR010332330.1:0-27151 GCA_027575705.1 Erythroxylum echinodendron | reverse complement strand
TTCTAATTAAAGTTTAATTGAAATTAGAATTTAATTTTAATTAAATTACTAAAACGTCCAAAGCTTATTATAAATAGACTTAAGCTCTATGGAGCTAGCACTTCTTACTTAACCCTCTTTGTAAGAGTTACAAAGTTCTTTTAACTCATTCTGTAGATACCGTTAGAGGTTGGACATTTGTGCGGCTATGGTGGTTGAAATGGGTCGATTTTGGGAACAGTTCGAGGAATATGTCAAGATAAAGATCAATTCAGAATAAGATACGAATTAAGTTTCTGCTTTATTATGATTTGTGTTAATCATTTTATAAAATTAAAAATACCTTGGTTTTCGGGAAATCAAAGATTACGAAAAAGTTTCGTAATTATTTCATTACGGTTGATATTGGATCCTGACCTGGTTTCCTAATAGTGGTATCAAAGCCGATTTTATTTCTATAATTTGATTAAATTGTTTGATTGTTATTAGTTATAATTTTGGAATTGAATTTCAAAAGATTTGTAACCAAAATATGAAAGGTGTTTCAGATCAATTCAGTGTGAACCCTAAACCACAAAATTAGATGTCCAGATTGAGAATTCTGGAGAAACTCAATGGCGTTTGGGTTTGTTTGTTGTGTACTACCTAAGATACTGCTGTGTGATATGTTCTAAAAATTGAGTCCTCATTATCAAACCCTTAAGAAGTGGTTTATGGAACATTTTTTGTCTTTATATATGAAAAATTTAGATTAAACACCTGAAACCTAGAACTCAAAATTTGGGATTTCTTAGAGTTGTGGTTATATTAAGGGTTGCATTTTGATGTTGTCCAATTGTGTTTTTGTTTCTGACTCTTAGAATTTTAGAAAAGTTCTAAGTTGGTGGCTGGAAATCATTGGTATTGCTTAAAAGAAGGCTTGATGGTTGTGTTTTGTGGCCAGAGAAATCTAGAAAACCCATATATGGAAGGCAAAACTAAAAACCAATGATTTGTTGGTTGTTGCTATTTTTGTGTTGATTGCGTGTATGCAATTTCTGGTTGTTTTGTGGATCGTGTGTTGTTGCTGGATTAGCGTCATGGGATGGCGTGAATGGAGGAGCAATTGTGGCTAAGTGGGAGTTTTTTCACTAAAGTTATGGAAGCAACCACAGTGGCACAAGAAACACATCGGCGGCGGCTAGGGAAAGTCGTCACACAAGCGTCGAAAAATCACAGAAGTTAGGAGAGGTGGTGTGAGCATGGAGAACCGTCTCCTTGCTGGAACTGTTGACGACTTTACGTAGCTAGTGTTAGAAGGAGCTTGCGGATGCAGTTGGCAGTGGTGCAACTATTGCGCTATCGATGACTAGAAGGAGCAGTAGGCGATGCAGGGGCATGATAGCGCTGATGACGGAGAAGCAAGGAAGATGAGCATTTGAGAATCGTCGATTGGAGACCCAACGGTTAAGGATGAAGCAGGCGGCATGAAGGAAACAGTTGTAAATGTGGGAATAGCGGTTTGTAAAAACGTGGAGACATTTGTGGAGAAGATGATAGGCATATGTAAGTCACACACCTACCGTCTTTTCAGAGCACGTCGATAGAGACTGCATGCGCAAGACACTTCCCATTTTGTTTTTTTAAAAAAATTTATACAATTAAATTTTTTAATGGAGATTAAATTAGTTTATATTTCTAATAAATTTGAAAAAGTGTTTTTCTATTTTTTGACAATTGTTTTCATGGGTTAATTTTATTAGGAATGCTTTAGAATTTAGTTTAATTTTCAAGGGGTGGATTATTAATTAAATTAAATTATCCATTCAATTCCAAATTTAAGATAATTATTTTTCTTAATTTGATTAAGATTAATAATTATATTGACTTTTAATTATTTTTAGAAAAGTGATTTCTAAAATTAGAATTATTTATTTTCAATAAAAATGAAATTAATTAATTAGAAAAGCAGTTTCTAAAATAAGAATTAATTAATTTCAATTAGATTGAAATGAATTAATTTGACTCCTTAAAATTAAGAAGAGTGTTTTCTTAAGTAATTAGGAAAGTTGTTTTTTGATTAAATTTAATTTGATTGAGATAAATTAAATTTATAATTTTATTTTTAGAGAATTATTATTAAATTTATTTAGAAATTGATTATTCATAAATAATAAGTTTCTTGATTTATTAGAAAAGATATTTTTCTTGATTAAATTTTGAATAATGTTTTCATTTATTAATTAAGAAAAATATGCTTTCTTTAATATTTTAAAAATAGTTTTCTAAATTATTAAGGAAAGATATTCTAATTGCAACATCCCACTACCACAAGGTACATACCTAAACATTTAAGAATATTCAAGTACATATCCTATGATAATGGCATGTTAGAGCAAAAACAAATCTAACTTACACATGACATCATCTAACATAATAAGAAGTCATCAAAATTTAAAACCATTCATTGCATTCATTCACAAAGTCTACACTGATTCCATTAGACAAATATTTACAAAACGTCATACAAGTTCTAGCAAAAACTACAAAATAAAAGCTATAACTCTCTGACGTCAGCTGACAGACCTCTGAACCATAATTTAGTTCAAAATGTTCTTCTAATCCAGAACAAACACTAAGTCTCCTGTCTCGTACCTGAAAAACTACGTTGTAATTTTTTAATGAGTTTTGTGAACTCAATGAGTGAACCATCATTGATGATTTCACCGGATTCACATACACAAATCACATATTTCACAATTATTCATATAGAACATGAGTATTTCAAATACTCACACTGTCATGGCACATCATTTAATCAATGCGAATTAGATCATATATAAACACATACAGATGTATATGAGACTCGACATTCATTATTAATGTTGTGACCGAGTGCCTGTCATATATACAAATACTGGTCCATTACGTTTATTTAGAAACATATATCACAGAGCATAGCTCTACGTTCCAAATCATATATCACGGAGCAAAACTCTACGTGCAAGCGCTTAATACTGGCCACTCCGTTCACAACGTCTTTATCTGAGCATGCATTTTATGAAATGCATCAATTCAGAATTTACCACTTATCACAATCATGTATAAAGCACAGTCAAAATTTCATAATCATCGGACCCAAGTCCGACATTTAACTTTCGTTAAGAATTCACATAGCATAATACAACAGAATTATCAAACAAACTAGAACACTTTAAGTCCGGAATTCAGAAACAATCACAACAGTTCAATAATTGAAAGCATAACAAATCAAATTAAATCAATCCTAGGAAATTCATCTAGGTTGACTCACAGTACGCTCCAAGAAGCTATTGCCTGGATGGTTCGGCAATGTCCCACTGGCATCCGATGTGCTCCTCTAAAACATACACAACACATTTACAATATATCATATTTTTGCACTAATGTAAGCATTCCTTTATGCACATGTACTTGTATAAAATATTCACAATGCATGTTCAATGACAATTCCGGGGTACTTTATTGTGATCCTTATCAACAATTTATTCAGATATCAAAGCCCTCATTAATACCATGTATATTTATAATTGGACCAAAACAAAATAATGTCAAAACAATTTCATAATTTCATTGACCACTTCAGAATTTTCTTCTAATACACATACGGGTCAATTTTGCATACTAAATCTGATAAAGTAAATGGCAAAATTAGGCAACACTTTCTTCTGGAAAATTGTTCAACCATGTCTTAAGCTTCTAATTACTCCAATATCATCTAATTTGATTTGGTATACTATGACTTATGCTTATAATACCATAGACTGTGTATATTTGAACATTTGGCTAGTATATGATCATACCCTCGAATTGTACAACTCTTATCTTTCAGCTCAGATATCCAAAAATTACAAACTTTATACCAATTTAAAGCTAAGAAAATAAGCTACAAATTTGGTGAAAAAAAAATCTGAGTCTAATGTGTCCTACATCAATACCGTTTATTCAATAACCACAGGACATGATTTCTGTCCCTGATAATGCTATAGCCTAAGCTAAGAAGCAGTTTCATGCCAATTTTGCAAGTCTTAGAGACAGAATTAAAATTCGACTTCTTCAAGAAAGTTTTATAGTTATGTCTATAGTTTAATATGAACTAAGAATAAACTTATTTGGAAACCTACATATCAAGTTATAATCAGAATACTGAAGCATGTTCATGAAAATTTTCCAGTTCATAACATTCCAACAGACTTCCACACTTTCATCCTATCAATCACTTTCAATTTAATTCAGATAGCTCTAAAGTTATATGGAGAGAAAGAAAATGTATTAGGAATCCATTGATCCAAGTTTCAAGTTATTTGGAGTTCGGATGAAAAGTTATAGCCAAAAGACTTAGGGCTTTTCAATCAAATACTCTAGCTCGTAACCCATACATGCAACTACCTCCTTTTTCTCTCTCTAGCATGCAAATCTTCATCTTCTTCACCAAGCCTAGTTTTTTTTTCTTCTCATTCCTTTTCCAACTTAATCACTTCTAAATCATTTATTATGCTAGTCTACACTGTAACTTCCAAACAATTCAGAAACAATTCTAAACTTCAAACATCACAAATTCAAGATTCCACTTCTCCCTCTCTCTCTACTGTAAACTTTCAAATTCTCATATTTTCATCCAATGCATATTCTTTCATTTTTTATCTACTCTTGCGCTTCATTTAATTCCTAATCTAGTTCAGAAATCATCCACCACAGATCAAAATTTGAAAATTACTCCTTAACACCAAACCAAAAATTTTTCACTACTATTCATCATTTTCAATCTTTGTCTCATTTTTTGCACTCTTTCTTTCCTTATTTCATAATTCCTATACCATATCTAACTTATATTTTTTGCATTTCCACTCCCATTCTAGCCCATCTTACTCTCATACAACTCAAAACTCAATATTTAAACCAAATACCAAAATCAAAACTCACCTATGGTTTTTCATGCATAATTACTGTAACTCATCTATCTCATGCATGTGTTTATTTCCAGTAAGCAAAACATCACAAAAACAAAATTAGTTATGGAACTCAGAAACTTAGAAGTTTACTTACCTTGTTTTCAGAAAATCACAGCATGAGAATAAAGACCAAAACTCGGTGAAGACAAAGCTATCCAAAGAGAGAACAACGAAGGTTTCTGCCTAATATCTTGCTTTAATAACTCATAGACACGTGGCCCCTTTACATGTGAGCCACTTGTCATCCTCTTATAAGTGTTACATGTGATTATGTCATTTGTCCATTTTTCTTAGTCTAAAATACTCGAAAATTTTCAGAAAAATCCCTAAAATTCCCTAAAATTCCAAAATATTACTAATAGTTTCCAAATAAATTTTGTAACACAATTAGTCCAAAATCCACACTAATCACGTTAAAAATCACTTATACCCTAAAAAATGTCATGAATGCATGTACAATTATTTGTATATGTGCAAAAGCAATAATATCGTATGTGTATGTATGTCACATTATGCATGACGTGCATTTTTCTAATTTTCTCATAAATTTCTCATAACTATTCCAGTCTTAACATGGGTAACGGGATGTTGCACTAATCGACCAAGAAATTAATTTCTGAATAAATAACATAAAGACTTTCTTAATTAAATATGAAAGATGTTTTATTTAATTTTGAAAGTAGTTTTCTTTTAATTTTAGAAAATAATTTTCTAATTAAGGGAAAATAATTTCTAATGAGATTAGAAATAGTTTTCTAATTAGATTAGAGTATGTTCTTTATATGATTTTGAAAAGATTTTTTCTAAATTACAATAAGTAAGAAGTACACTGCATTGAAAATTGTTTTCAATTAAATTTTATTAAAGTAGTCAAGATAATTAGAAATAGTTTTCAATTGGATTTGAAAATTGTTTTCAAATCAAATTAAATTTCTATGTGGAATAGGAATTTAATTTATTTAGGAATCAATGATTTTAGTCTATTTTAATTTTTTCAAGGAGCTGGAAATGTTATTTTAGTTTATAAAGATCAATAACTAGAATCGAATGAAACTTGATATTTTATGCATATAATTTGGTTATGAGCATAAGTTGCATACTTTTTTTATGGTTGATATATATATATATATATATAGGATACATAATAAATTGTATGTTTTATATGTGTGATATTTTACATGCAATTTGGGTTTGATGAGACAAATGAAGTTAAATCTCTCATTAAAATTTTAAATACACGTTAAGAATGTGATTGTTGCCTTTCATTGTTATAAGAATAAACCAGAGTTCTATTTATTATAGCATTATTGAGCAAACTCAAGGCCGCTTTAACCCAAATATATTTAGTCTTACGACAATGGGTTCTACTTAACTAAATTTGTGTGATTTGGATGAGTAAACTCATGATCACATGAATTTAGAAGCAGGGTTAGGAAAAACATATTAGATATGTTTTGGCAAGAGTTATCACCTAACGGATCTAGAAGTCACATAAGATGTGATAGATAAAGTTGTTTTTATACCTAATTTAGGTCTATTTGGTTTGTTGAGCAAACTTAAGATCAACTATATTTGAATGGGATTTCCGAATAGAAGTGAGGGCTATTATTTCAAATAAAATAGTGGGAGTAACCAAATACATGATTAAAGTCCTAATCTAATTTGGTAGTCATGGCATATAATTAATTACTTGCTTACATTTATATTTTGTTTTGAATGGAATTTACCTTATTTAGTATAATTGATACTAAGTTAGTGAACCCAAATTCTTGGACATTGGATATGTTTAAGAAGAGTTGTTAAAAGTTGGATAAAAAATTGTATGTCCATTATGTTATTATAATCCCTGTTGAGGATTCGGTGACAAAGTTTTAGAGATATGTCAGATTCGTATAGATGACAAAATGTATTGGCATTTTAAGTTGACTAATGTCTCATAAACTTTGAAGACAACATGTAAGACATATGTCATCACCATAATAGCAAGATGCAAGAGATTGCATTGAGTAAAGCTAAAAGGTATAGTACATTGATGAAATTGTTCCACTTAATTTAGCCTATTAAAAACATAATTTTGGACTACAATTAAAGGCTTAGCAATACTATGATAATAGTTATGATTAGAAGAAAACGATTGCATGGCTTTCCTTGCTTATATGTGATATGATAGAGATCATATGTATTTCTAATTCACGCTTATGAGTATTTGATACTGAATTTATTGTAATGTTCAATGCATGGTTAGAAATAGATTGTTAAGTCAAAGTAGTTGATCCAATTTTGTACAAAGAGTTTGTATGTGTTAGATTAAAGGAGATTTATGCTTAACATAAGTGGCTAGAATTAAAAGTTGGATAACCGAGATTATCATTTTGTGCCATATTGGTTAAATCAACAAAACGATAATCATAAAGTTACATACAAAGATACATGTATCCTTTTGATTATGGATCATATGAAACTTATCAAGTTGAAGAATAACCAAATCAACCCTTGGTGAAAGGATAATGATGGTATTGAATTGTTAAATCTTATACATATGATGTATTGAATAGAATAATAATTAATAAAAAGGATAATACTTATATTTCATTAGATTACTAATGACTTTATGTGATGTAGTCATACGTATTAAATGAAATAATGATTTAAAATTTTGAAAAGTTCAAATTGTTTAAATCTAAGTAAAAATTAAGTATTGAGAATGCTGAAGCATTTTGATGAGATCAATGTGGTGAGTTTTAAATTGTTGGTTATCTATATGGAATGATATTTTCTAGCAAATACCTTTATAACTAAATTCATAAGAGTATGGATTTATGTAAGGAGTAAAATATAATATGAGATATTGTATGATGCAACAATATTTCTTTTATAACAATGCCTAGTATAATGACTTACCTGCTATAGTTCCAATTGAATCAATTAGCAAGATTTCATATTAGATATACTAATTCTTTGAAAAACTTAAAATTAATGATTCAAGAATGTGAGGCTTGGTTGAAGCATACATTATCCATTAAGTTTAGAACTAAATTAGATAATAAAAGGTTATGAGATATCCAAAAGATTGGAATATAATCTTACAAATTCACTGACTGAATTGTTTGATTCAATTTATATTTATAGGAGAATGGTTCTCAAGATAAGTAGTGGGAGTAATAAGAAATTTGAAAAATTCAAATCTCATGACCATACATTAAATTGGAACTATTGCTTTTATTGATACATTTGATGTATAGACGAAAGGCTATGAGACATTGAAAGATTCACTTTCATGATGAATTCAAAGAGTTTGTTTTTGAGATGATTGTCAATTTATCATGTTTACAAGAGAGTTAGTGGGAGTATAGTCATCCTCTTTGGTAAGAGTATGTGGAGGCATATTACTTATTGAGAACAATAATTCTAACTTTCAATTGTTGAAAACATAATTGTCTAAGAAACAATTCTTGTTGGATATGAAAAAGTAACAACTTAATTATATGAATTAGATTTATAGAGATAGATTGGACGTTATTAACTTATTCTAAGTCCAAGTACATAGATAATGTACTAAATATGTTTATTTTATCTGAGATATCATATACTTGTGAAGTATTAAAGATATCTATTATTCTATGTATGAGTTAATATTTAAGTTCGAGATGATAAACTTATAACTTTAGAAGTAAATTCTAAATAAGGTTTATTTACTTAGAACAATATCATTTAGGATTGGAAAGGCTCTAATGTAGCGATTGGTTGCTAATTAATTCATAATACATTTTTCATTTAGTAGAAATGATTAATGAAATCAATAAGTTATTTAGTGAACTTGATATAGTTCCTTGCATTGTTTAAGACAGTAATATACTGTAGAACATTAGAGCCATTAAGCATGTATAAAGAGCTAATGTCTCATCAAAGATCCAAGAATGAGTTTAATAACATTTTCTTAATCATAATGATAATTAAAATAGGAGTTTTAAGATTTAAGCAAGTGCCCACTATAGAGAATCTTGTAGAATTCTCTCATTAAGCCACTATTCTATCAATAGAATAATCATCATATGGTGATATAATATGAGATGCTTAAACGATTGGCTTAGTACAAATAGGAGATTAGTGGTTTATGCCCTATAGCCAATCGCTTTTGATGTAATTTAGTGACAATTATTTAAAAGCATTCTTTGTCTTGTACATATTTAGATGTATATGATAAAGTCCATGGGATAATTGTATATTGCAAATGAAATTACAATGAGATTATAATTATGAGATTCATATTGCATTTATGTATTAATTCTAAATGTTACTAGTCATTGTTCTATTAAGATTGGACATTAATAGAATGTAAAAGACTAGCCTACGTTTTGTTTTTCCTTATGAAGGAAGTAGTCAATCTCATAAGCTAAAGTATAGAGATACTTAAACAAACGTGTTGGTACTTGTTAGAGAACAAGGTCACTGAATAGACCCGGTATGAGAAATCTATTTGGAACATTACTTATATGTCTATGAAATTATTATTATGATGATTATATAAGTGATCATTTGGCTTGAGATCATTAAAGTTATCTTGAATAGGGATTGTTATGTTTTGATACTATTTATGACCTATTTAATCATAGGTTGTTCAATCGATAGTCATTGGATGTAACATTAATTATATGGAGATAGTTGTGTGATGAAGATATGATTCATCACCCTAAAGTAATTAGGGAGAATGTTACATTGTTCTCGCTTAGACAAGTTGGAATGATATTTTTGTAAATAGTTTACAAATGTCATTAATTGAATCGATAGCTAATGGGGGAGAACTAATATGATTGGACTCAAAATAGAGTAGATATTAATTTCATGCTCTATGTCTAATCTAAACATTATATAATGAAAGGATTGAATTATACGGAAAAATCATACACAGAAAGGTTAGTCAAAACCACCTTGACATTCCTAAATATTTAGGTGGTCATGATGCGTTGCTAGACGCCAATCTTGATGTATGATTATAAATCGTTTAGTCATAGATTTAAAGCTAAAAGAAAATTTAATTTATTCAATTCTAATTATGATTTAGAATTATAATTTATAATCATTGCCAATATATTTTGGAACCTAATGAGTCACACATATAGAATGGGTTGAAGAGAGCAAAGTTAATTTAATCAAGTTAGACTTGATTATAAAATTTGAGAAATCTTATGATTAAATATGAGATATTTAATAAATAAGGATCAATATGAGATATTGAATCTTACACGGGCATAATTGGTATTTAATTAGAATTATTTGTAATTCTAATTAAAATTTAAATGAAATTAGAATTTAATTTTAATTAAATTACTAAAACGTCCAAAGCTTATTATAAATAGGTTTAAGCTCTATAGAGCTAGCACTTCTTGCTTAACCCTTTCCAAAGTATGTTATGTTAATCATTTTATAGAATTAAAGAGATCTTGGTTTTCAGGAAATCAAAGATTAAGAAAATTTTTTGTAATTATTCAGTTGGGGTCGGGATCAGATCCTGACCTGGTTTCCCAACATATAGATCACTACAAGGATGAATACGCAGAAGCTGCAAATAAGGAAGATTAATGCTACATATAAGGTTGTTGTTATGAAGATTATTGTTGCTAAGAAGATTACGCTTGTTGAGTCTCTTTATCAATAATATCCTTCACCGAACATTTCTGCCCATGTCAAAAAATTGTTTGCATGTAGGTTTGGTTCTTCTTCAGGATTTTCTATATTTTCCTGAAAGGTATAACCGGCTGCATCATAAACCTTTTGCATATAAGGATTTTCATTTGCATCCACATTATTTTTTCTAAATCCAATCCCCCTTTCAAACTCATCTACATTTACTAAAGAGTGTACTTCGTTACCCGTTGAGGTGCTATAGATCAATGGCTCCCTATGTCGTGTCCACTCAACAAATGCCCATTCACTTCATCAATTGGAAGGAAACGGATGAGTTTGCACTTTCTACATGGACATCTAATCTTTGGGCCATCCATATATGCAGGTTGAGAACATACATAATGAATAAAAGCTTCAACTCCCTCAACAAACTCAGGATTAATGAAACCATCAGGTGCTAAGCATCTATATATCCAATATCTATCAACATTACTCATTTCTGCAAAACTGTTAATTTGAAAGAGTAATTTCATAGTTAGTATCCTTCATGTCCCCTAAGTTTACAAAACATCTAAACCTTACGCAACATGCCCTAAATATTAATAAATCGAATTAATCACTTATAATTGATTTCAATACTATGGTACGTGGCATTGTTTATACTTGTGAATCAAGAAAGCAAGTTCTTATTATGACTCCTAGGCTCGTGAAATTTTTCACCGATAAGTCTTATGGGAGCTGCATCACGGATTTCTAGTCTATATACTATCCTATGGGTTTATTATGTAAAGAACTGTCTTGTCTATTAAACGTATGAATTTCTTGTGTTAATACTACGTTTGCATTAATCACATTAAAGTTGAAGTATTTATGTTTGAATTAATCAATTACAATTGATTTCAATAATATGGTACGTGGCATTATTTATACCTGTGAACCAAGAAAGCAAGTTCTTGCTAGAACTCCTAGGCTCTCGGAATTTTTCGCCGATAAGCCTCACAAGAACTACATCACAGGTTTTGAGCCTATATACCATCTTAGGGTTTTTATGTAAACAACTGTCTTGTCTATAAAACATATGAATTTCTTGTGTTAATACTAAATTTGCATTAATCAAATTGAAATTAAAGTATTAATCAATTGAACTAATCACCTACAATTGATTTCAAAACTATGGTACGTGGCATTGTTTACATATGAATCAAGAAAACAAATTCTTGCTGTGACTCCTAGGCTCGTGGAAATTTTCACCAATAAGCCTTATGGAAGCTGCATCACAGGTTTCTAGCCTATATACCATCCTAGGGGTTTATTATGCCTCAAATCATCCATAAGATCTTAAACTCATTCCACATACAGCAAATGCTTATATAATCACACATATACTCATCAATGATTCAAATATAACTCAAACATAAATAGTTAGACTATTAAAGAAAAACATAAAAACTCATCAATGATTATAAGAATATTCTAAACAACAAAACAAAATCAAGACCTCTTTGCATTCACGCAAAACTTAAACACCTCTAATTAATGTATTATTAAAGCAACACATGTGGTAGATATTATTTGGACGACTTACCTGGATGGACGAACAAATACAGACTACAAAGAAGAAGGATGAGCGATGCTCTTCAACACAAAATAGAGCTTGTGAAAAAAAATATTTCGTATTAGTTAGCTGGTGGGAATGCACCACTATTTGAAAAGGACTACAACCGACATAAATATCTGCTTCATCTTTAAAAGTATGCAAGATAAAACAAAGACATCGTGAACATTAATTTAAGAATTTCTTTTTTAATATCTCTTTTCTTTTTATAGACATCATACCTCTTCTTTAATTACCTTTTTCTGTAAGCTCTTTTTGATAGAGATTATTTCGAAACATCCTTTCTAATAGTTAGGGGTAAGGCTGCCTACTACTAAACTTCCTTAAATCTCGCGTATCAACAAAATTCATAATGAGTGTTGTGTTACTGTTGTTCTGTTTTAGAGAGGTTATCTCTGTCCATACTTTCATTGAAATATTTTTTTAAAAGATCAATAAATAAAATTATTTTTTGGAAAATTCTTACATTAGTTTTACTTAATATATATAAATTATTGAGTGTTCGGTTTTCACATTACCTTAGTAAAAATTAACAACAATCACTATGTTAATATATAATAAAGAGTTAATAAATTAATGTTTGTAAAAAAATATTATATGAATTATTCTTCCTTTGAAATAAAAGTTTATAAAAAATTTAAAGAAATGAAATTTAAACACAATGTAGTATTTTTATAATCCATCGAAGCACCATTTTGCATTTCCTATGGGCTGTTCCAAATACCAGCTTTTTCTTTTTCTAATGTTATGAAGTCCTCTTCCTGGTTTTGCCCCTCATTTTCACATTTTTCACACTTGTCTCCCTCTTATCAATTCAAGTGTGCTATATTTTCGTTTTCTTTCACTTTTGCTCCTCATCTCCTTCTTAATTGCAATCTAACCCACTTAATTTAGGAACTTTGCAGTTAGAGCAAGATATAAGGTATGAATCAAAAAGGATATAAGTTATGATTAGAAATGAGGCCCAACTAGATACCTAACTTGCTTAAATAAGGTATGAATCAAAAGGTCAAATTTGGATGACGCTATTTAGTCTAATTCAATTGCTTCTCGACTCTCCTTCATTAATTGTTAAATAAGTAATCAAAGATATTTATCAATTAATAACATGTATAATTAAAGGATAAGAGATTCCTTAAAATAATTATAGCGTAACACTTATTCAAACAGATTATAAAAATAAAACCGATTAATTAGTAAGCGAACCACACAAAGTATTCCTTTACAGGAAGAACTATCCAATAAACGCTTAACATTATTATTGTTGATCATATCCTAATCCATATATACATCAATGCTGTATACAACTTGGTACTTGTTAATGACTATACAATCCTTAAACAGTGCAAAATAGGTAATTAATAAAAATATGATAAATAATAAATGAATATTCTACCACATAAAATTTTCTCTATAACTTCACCAATATTCTGTTTATTAGGTCATTAAACTAAAAAACTTAAATCTTTCATCCCCTTTCTTTCCCTGGTTTCATTTCTCACACAGCAAACACAGTGTTAAGGTTTTGCTCAAACAATATCAACTCCACATTGTTATTGCCTAGATTATCAGTGCATGAGAATTTTAACTTACAGAGACATATTGTTTCTCGCTAGGAAAAAATGCCACCATATGTGAAACTAATAATTGCTAATTGTGCCATATACACACAATCTTAAATCTAATAATGAACCAAACTAACCTAATCAACCTATACATTGACAGCTTTTCAAAAAAAAAAAAACCTATACATTGACAAGATGGTGACAAAGACGACGAAGTGTGGTACACGAGAGACGATTATACAATACCTGAAGTAGATGCGACAACGACGGCGAGGACGAGCGGCGACGAGGTATGGTGACCCGATGCACGGTGGCATTCGGTTGCGACAGAGATGGCGATGCTAGCTACGCAGGGACGTTGGCACGCTGACACGATGCACTACGGTACGACGATGACGCGCGGTGGGATGACGAGGAGGCATGGTGGGATGACGAGAGCTACGGTTAGACAACAACGACAGATGAGAGAAAATAAATGGGGCTACGCACGATGGATGAGGGGAAATGGGGGAGAAGGAAGCGGCAATAGATTTAGGTTTAACGAAAACGACATCGTTGATGTTAAACCAAACGACGTTGTTTTCGTTTTTAAAAAAATGCTTAACCAAAAGCAAACGACAATGACTATACTTCACCGGCGGAATTTACCGGTAGAAACTCTTTCAGTAAACTCTAGCATTATTTACTCTGCTAAACATTCCCGCTTTCTTTACTGACGAACATTTCTTATCGTCGCTACATTCTATCGGAAAATTTGTTAAGATGATTTCCCTTCATATTTACCGACGGATGTTTTTCCCTCGCAAGTCGAAATTTTTTCGGACAATTTTACTAACGAATAATGATTTTTCGTCGGTAATTTCTAACAGTTCCGTTTCTGTTGATAATTATCCATCGCTAGTAACTAATTTTCTTGTAGTGATTCCTTTGTTTCACGTATATGATTGTTGTAAACACGTTGGATTGTAATTAGCCTTGGTTTGAGAAGTTAGTAGACATTTGCCTTCTCAACAATATCATCCTCGTCAGGATGATCATGATGATGATTCCAGCAAATCCATTGGTCTCAAAGAGCAACGACTCAGACCTAAATTTTTTCGTGAGATGCTTAAACCTAATGCATGCAGAGATTGATATGGTCCAAAATACTATGTAGCAATATAGTGGCGAAGATCAACATCAAATTGTCGCATCTAATTTTTGTAAGATTTATACAACTTTTGGATCTGGGAAGAAACAATTTACTCTTTGATCAGTAGTGTGATTCAACTGTCTGTTTTTATCATGTTTCACTTTATTGGCCAAGGTACAAGGAAAATGTTTTTGAATCCCTTAGGGATATTCTTAAGGAGATTAATCATTTTCCTCGGCATACACTTGTCAATATTGATTAATTTTTTATTATATTAGCTTGCTAGATTCAGTAGTAGTGTTGATAATTTTTCGTATTTTATTAGTATGTTAGACATACCATTGACGCTGATTAATCATGTCAAGACCATTCAATTCAGCTTAAGTTCTAAGTAATTTTTTATATCTTTAGGTTGTTGAATTGACGTTATTATTGAATAATTATGGTTATCAATAAATTATATTATGATTATTAATAAATTATAATGGATCATAAAAATGTAAAATAAGTTAATATATTTGTTATTGTTACTTAATAAATAAAAATTAATGAAAAATTTAAGATACTATCATGTTAAACTAATGAATATAATACTTTTTAATTTTTAGAAAATAAATTAATATTATATATCAATTACTTTAATACGAATAATGATGTATGAATATAATAAATCAATATGTATATATGTATACATATATATATAGCTCGTGTAATTTACTAATTTTTATTCATTTCTTGCGACAGACTTGACTTTCCATACAGAATACCACATGTCTAAGAATTATCATGTCAATTGAAATTAATAAAACAACTTAATGAAAATATCGATTTTAAAATTTTCATAAAATATAAGAATCTCTTCTAAAATTTTTAAAACATAAAAAATTTTAATAAAATTAATAAAATCACGAGGGAGGTAGGTATTTTTTACTCTTGATAATTTAATGATAATTGTTATTCTAAGTGGCCTATACTATGAAATTATCCCACTTTGAAAGAGAACATAGGCAATTATAATTTCCCAAAATATTATCTAATTCAAGAGGGAGAATCTTTAGAAATAACTTTTTAAAAAATTTGACTAATTCCACTAGTACTTTTACGGAGAAATTTACCCTTTTGTAGTCAAATTCTTAATTTGTTTTTGGAGAAATTCAATGATTTGGCTGTATTGGATTCATTAAGGTGTGACAATATATGCGAGTAATATATTTCAGTAATAGTTTATGGATTGAAGATAAAGATGTCGAAGGGAACATTATTCTTATTTCTTACGCATCAAATGAGACGACAATATATAGCTAGCAATCATATGTATAATACCTTTTCAATGTATACATATACTATAAGCCAGTAGGAAGCTCGAGGCGTTGTTGGTTTGAACTTGGTTACAAGGTGGAAACTAATGGTTGTGTTCATCCGTGTCCATGTCCGCAAGACGGTCCAGCGCAAACTGGAGCTACTGGTGACGGACGACCTCCAATTGTTCTCGCTCTTATTATACCCTCCAGCTGAATGCTCATCCCATCTTCATCATCAGTTACCATTATTGAAAACACAGAAACATAAGTTTTGCGAGATTCTTGATCAAGAAATTTGCATCGAGTTTCTAAAATGGTATAGTCCTTGAATTGAGTCTTTTATGTATTTCAAATTTAAATTGGTAATAATATCCTTCCCAGTTACTTCTTGATTCATGATTGATATAAAGCAGATTTACTTCTTGTTAACCTTTGTTTGGAAAAACAGATTAAGTGAGCAGAAAACAAACAAAAACAAAAGATTACATAATTACACGAGGTTAACGGGGAAACAAATTAGGAAAGAATATTGCGTAAAGATCAATATGATGGGGAGAATCATAGACACGTGCATAGATGGTTTGTCACTTAAGAGGTGGAGAGACACTCACAAAGTCTTGTGGTTTCTGCAGTGCTTTGTATGAAAGCTGCCGTAGGTAAAACCACCTCCGAGGACGAGAAGGAAACAATGAACACTAAAGGAATCAGGCAAAGAACGAGAGGGACAGAGACCTTGTCTGCATCCATTTTGCTCACAAATTACAAGACCCTGATCACTCTGTTACGGTCTAACTTTTGCTCTCGTACTATTTGTGTGTATATGGATTTCTGAATATTATGTGACACATAACATCGTCATAATCGTCTCGAGGTTCATTATATTGATAATATAAAATTTTTTTGAACCCCCGGTGGAAATGCAAGTTGGAAATTGTGGGCGAAGTTGATCTCTGACCACTTGCAAATAAACCAAACTTGGAAATTGCTTTTGATTAATGGCTGAAATTGCAAAGTTTTGAAAGATGACTAGAAAATGAGGCTGTCTAAGAGTCAATGTAGCAGGCGCCGGAAAAGTTGACTTTTCTGTATAGAAATAAATGGAAAAAGTCTTTGAATCAATTTGCAAGCAACAACTAATCTTTTGATAGTGAATTTCATCAAATAGCGCATGATTAATATAGTTAAAACATCATTTGAAAAGACTCCAATAAACTACTAATATTTTTGAAATTTTTTTAAAATAAAATACTTTTCGTTTTCTAGGTAAGTAAACAAAATAGCCATATGTCCTTCTGTACTTTCCACTGTAACACGTAACACGAACTTTAGTTACATATTCTATATCGAACGTTAAAAGAAAATAATGAAGAAATGCAGAAATACCTGCTTTAGGTTTCATAACGTTTAGAGGAACTTTCCGAAGCTGAAACAAGCGCGAATTCACTGAGATCTTCACGACAGTTGCTCATCGTAATGCATTGAAGTCTTTCTGTAGCTTTCTATTTACGTGAACCTCTGAATGGGTCAGAGCATCTGTACATTTACGATTTGTTACAACAATTGCATGTGACCTTAAACTTTTATATATAGCATCTATATCGGGTCTCTCCATCATGGGCTCAATATAAGTCCTGTCCACACTAATCGGAATTCATTTTCCTTATGGACTTCAGCCCTTTAACTTAGATCATTTATTGAGTCACTTTATTATCTTTATTATGATTAAATTATGTAACTTAACCGATAAGTTATTGAAAGAATGATAAAATGCAATTAACTGTTATCCACCTTTATAGGAAAATTTCTAACATTTTCCCCCTTAGACAATAGTCAATTGCGTTATTGACTCAAGTTTAAAACCAATTTGAAAATAAGGTTAAGCCACGTTATCGAATTTGTACCAAGTTTAAAACAAAACATTTGATCCAAAGATAATGGAAGTCCATCATTTCGTCCCGCAAGGCTTTCGATATCGAAAAATATCAAAACATGTGTCATGTGTGACTTAGGTTGAATATAATCATGTATATCTAATACCTCACTAATATAAATAAGAAAATGGAGTGTGGCAAACTCGAATGATACTTGTATGTTCTGATATTTATCATCTTTTGATTTGTAGGTCTCAATTTCTCTAAACTTTACACTAAACTATATATGCTAAACTACATAATAGAAATCTTGTTTTCTCTTACAAAATACTAAACTGTATTAGAGAAAATCTTTATGTTTGCTGACTAAATGCTAAACTACATTAGAGAACACCTTTATGGAATTAAAAACTTATACCCTCCTATTTCATGTTAAAATCCATAGATATACATATTAAAATGTCTGTGTCCTAATGATATAGACTCAAAGTCAATTTGTATATATACTCAATGACCTTTAAAATGCTCAAGATTGACGCAGACCTTAAGACTTTTACATGTATTATGATAATGTATAGTAAAAAATATGATTGAGGATAAATGTTGATCATCTTTATTAATAACAACCATACTATCGTAATACATCAAAATGTAAAAACATACAAGGAGCAAACATAATGATCCCTAACTAACAGTATCTGAAGACTTCAATACACCCATATTATATATATGTCTTTCAAGGGCAAAGTCCTTTAGTGAAAGGATCAGCTAATATTTTCTCAGTCCTTAAATGCTCCACCTCAATGTCCCCTTTTTGTATCAACTCTTTTATGGTCAAGTATTTGAACTCCAAATTCTTAGACTATATGATATTCTTATTGTTGTTATTAAACATCACAACAGCAAGACTATCACAATACAAACAAATGGTTCTAACTGTTATCTTAACCACAATAGAAATCAAGTTTCTGAGCCAAACCACCTGTAAAGTAGCCTTATAGCATGTAACAAACTCTACATGCATAGTAGAGGAAGTCACCAGTGTCTGCTTGACATTCTTCCACGATACTGCACCAATTGCTAACATAAAAATGTAATCTAAAGTGGACTTTCTATCATCCAGATACATAGAAAAATTTGAAGATGTACACCCCACGAGGTTTAGATTGTTGACCCTTCTGTATGTCAACATATAATCCTTGGCTCCTTTTAAGTATCTCAATACTTGCTTAATTGCATTCTAGTGGTCTATTCCTGGGTTGGCCAGATATCGACCCAGTAGGCCAACAACAAATGCATTGTTTGGCCTTGTGCGTGCTTGAGCATACATCAGGCTACCAACCACACTAGAATATGGAATATTTTCTTAGCCTCTCTCTCAACTTCATTCTTTGGACACTGTGCCAAAGATAATATCTCTCCATAAGAGATTGGTGCTATAACAGGTTTATAGTCAACCATATTAAACCTTTGTAACACACACTCAATGTATGCATTTTGTGAGAGACCTAAAAAGTGTTGAGATATATCTTAAAGAATATGAATATCTAAGATAAAAGATGCTTTTACTAAGATCCTTCTTGTCAAAATGCTTGGCTAAAAAAGTTGCTTAATCTCATACAACATGGTCGAGTCATTTTATGCGAGTAATATATCATCAACATACAACTTTTCTCCCTAACCTTGAAGTACAAACATCTTCTCAACTTTGTTTTCTACGAACCTGAAAGAGGTCACATCCTTATCGCACTTAAGATACCACTGTCTGGAATTTTGTTTTCAACCGTATATCGATTTTCTCAATTTGCAAATCTTGTCAGTCCCTTATTGATCCTGAAATCCTTCAGTTTGATCCATATAGACCTCTTCATAAAAGTTTTCATTTAGGAAAGTAGTCTTGACATCTATCTGATGTAGATCCATATCATAATGAACTATTATTTCCATAATCACTTTGAATGCATCCTTAAAGGATATAGGAGAGAATGTAACATTAAATTTGATCCCTTCTCTTTGAGATAATCCTCTGGCAACCAACCAGGTTTTAAACTGCTTAATTTTACCCTGAGTGTCCTTTTTGATCTTAAGCAACCATTTACAACTAACATGTTTACAATGTTGAGGCAAATAAACTAATACTCATACTTTGTTATACTTCACGGATTACTTCTCATCCTTTATTACATCCCACAAAAAATCTGCACGGGTGTCGAAATAGCTCCTGTGAAAATGACTGGATCTACTACATGTCCAATATCATAGTCTTGTTCACCCAAATAGACTATGTAATCAAATGGGATAATAGGTCGTCTCACTCTAATGGATTGGTCAACTGAATCTGCAAGTGCACAAAATCATTCATAGTAATTACACATCAAGTATTCCAAGGTCATATCCTATAAGGACTAAAATACTCACTAATGAATTAATCCTAATTATGTGAGCTAAAATGACTAGAAAATTAAAAGATGATTGGATTAGAGCAAACAATAAATTATGAAGAATGTAAATAAATAAGCAAGGTAAATCTGATGATGTAGAATTAAGACTTCGGGGTTCACTAATTTAAGAGATTGATCGATAAATTATGAAATTGATTGAATGACAGGTTATAATAACAATTGCAAAAATTCACTGATATTCTCTCTCAAGACATATAAGAATACCCAACTAGTTGATTACCATCTCTCAATGCGAAACCTAACTAGTCAAATTCATTACGAACAAACAACCATAAGTTATCACACTAGTTCGGGATATCTCTATCTCTAAATCTAATGTGTTTATCTTCCTAGTGCAAAAATTGTACTTCACCTCTCAGTCCATCATATGATTCCTAAGGTTGCATCCATGGTGATCAAGCATAAAAACATAATGAAGCTCAAGAAAGATAAATATAACCCAAGAACTTTCATTCAACACCAATCAATCCATAAAACATAATTCAATCTCCAAAATAGGCTACATCCCTAACCCTAAATAGGGTTTAGTTCCAGCACATGATAGAAGAATCCAAATACATAAAAATAGTCAACGTTCAAGACAGAGTAGAGAGAGAAGATAGAGAGGGAAGACAAAACAAGCTTGCTTCCAATCTTGATTCAATCCTCCTTCTTCCTCTTCTTTTCCTCTTTTGGCTGCCTCCCTTAGTGTGCTGCCTTGTTTTTAGTGCCAACCCCCCAATTTGGTCTTAAAAACAAGTATTTATAGTGTCTTGAGGTCAAAGAAACCTAGTTTTTGCTAAACAGGGAAATGAGGATTGTAACAGTGCTAAGAAAGCCCGTTGAGCAGACTTCATGTCCACTGGACGGATCTTCTCGAGTCTTCTGGAGCAGTTTGGCCAGAGAATGTCCGTTAACCAGACATTATGTCTTCTAAGCGGACCTTCTCGGGTCTTCCAGCTTTCCTCTCTACTCATGTCAGTTTGGAGGGACTTCATGTCCGCTAGGAGGACCTCCTTGGATTCTCTGCAGAAACATGCAATTTCTTTAGATGGAAAAATCTCTTCTTGGAGTCTTCAAAAAAGTTGTAGAACTCGGAGTCCTCTTTGAAAGCATACTTGAATGACCTTAATCTGACATCTACAGCTAAAGTTATGCGTTTTGGCCCAAAATCTATCCATTTGCACCTATTAAGCGATAAAGTTGAAATGTGTGAGAATTAAAAAAATCACAAAATTCATATAGAGATAAGTCAAATTAGTTCCAATTCATCTCAAAATCATATATAAATAATTTGACTTATCAAATTCTCCCATACTTGAACTATTTCTTATCTCCAAGCAAAAGTAAAAGAAAACTAACTACTAAATCCACAAACAAGGTATTTATTCCACTTTCGTAGGTGTACGGTGGCATTTAGCATATGCCACAAGCCTTTAAACCACTATGCGTCCATAATGGAGGAGTTATAGTCTCCTGAGGGTTTACTTAAAATGAACGATATCCACAAACATTTTCTTTCCATCATTCCACACTTAATCATCATTATAGCTCAATCTAATAAGATGAAAGCATTATAGGTAAGAATTGAAATATATACATAAGGCCACATAATACTTCATAAATTAGATTACAAACTAAGTAATAATAAGACATCATAATGCTTCAATTAATCAAAATCACATGCCATGAATGAAGTCTCTCATAAAGTATTCACTTTCACACACAAGTGTTTAAGGGTGACTCTCAATCATCTTCTAATGCATGTCTCTTATCATAAACTTACATCTTATCTACTTCTCCACTACTCCCATATATGGCATATCCATGAATCAAAAAGGTCTTTATTCCTTTGGTTGTAATGGGGCCACGGGGTAAAGTAGTCTAAGAAAGAAAGGATAGGAATTCAAATATTCAATAATTAGTAGAGCAGAAACTACAAATATTACAATCATCATTGGCAAAATTTACTGAGAAATTGCCCAACAACTATAATAATTAGAAACTCCACCAACTCTATTATCAAAATTTTCCATCATTCTTTCATATTAGAATCTGAAGTGAACATGCCCAACTTTTCAAAAACACCATTCAGATGCCAGTTTTTCTTTTCTTTTTCTTTTCTCTTTCTTCTTTTTTTAATTATTTTTTTAGCATGTTTCTTCAATTTCTGTAGAAAACACCCCCCCACACTACTTCCTTTGTATAATATCAATAAGAATATTGAATGCATAACATTTATAGCTCTACTAACCATCGAACAAGGATAAATTTGTTTTTCTTAGTTCAAGGTTCTTTGGAATAGGTTCACAAAGAAAAAGGCTCAAATACACTCAATAGGCATAAAGGGTTCCCTAGGGTATTAATATATAAAAGGGTTGCTATTCGACTCAAGCTCAATCCTAGTGCCTTTTATCACTTTCATGAATATACCATAGTATGATTATATAACCTCGAAAAGATGCAATGCAAGTTCTAGAAGTAAACATATATAGAAGAAAAAATTATATCACTCAAAAGAAAAATAGGATTGGGTGCAATCCTTTAGGCCCAAAATAGCTTACTCGGTAACGTTTAGTCATTCAATAGCATGCTCATTCAATCAATTTAACATTATAGCATCCAATTGTGACTAGGTATGTAATCAATTTAATCATATTATGTATCTTATTTGAGATCAGTCTTACCGATAATACAATTAACTCATTAAATTGGATTGTAAAGACAATTAGAATGTGAAAGATGTATGAGTATGCAAAGATTTAGGATGAGAAAAATGAAAAATTAATTATCACAAAACAAAACAAAACAAAGCTTTTTTTTGAAATTGTAAGATACTTCAATGCAAAATAAGGCATGCAAAATCATCAATTTATCCTCCCCCATACTAAGAATCAACATTGTCCCCAATGTTGGTTATGATAAAAGAGAAAGAAAAATGCAAAGAACGGAATAAAGAGTAAGGGTAAAAAAACCCCCTGAAATCACCGATTTCATTGTCCAGAAACCAAATTCCGCACTGTGTATTCTTATCTCCAACAAGGTAGACATAACAAAATTATAGAGATAGATAAAATAGTACTAAAGTTATCCTTACAGTTTGCCCAAGGGAAAGAAACAAAATACACATAGTGTTTGATAAAAAGAAAGTGCGAAACTAAATGTATGAAATTGAAAATGCATATGCAATCCTAAAATCTTATGGTGTCTCATCAAGCTCTATCCTGAAGGGGGTGGATAGTTCTCCAAAAAAGCTGTCAACATTTCTTCCATCCTAGTTCAGGAAGCCGCGAGATTTCCTGCTTTAACTCGAAGACTTCTAACATATATGCGGACTTCTTACAACTAACCTAGAATCTGATGGTCCCCTTGAACTGAAGTAGTTCAGGATTGCTATGTAGTGGTTGCAGACAAATTGTCCCTCTCTTGATGTGGATTGACCCACCTGTTCAGAGCATCTTCTCTATAATTGAATTCCCTCATCTTATTTGTAAATAATTGGCTCAATAAGATTGGGACCATAAACCTCTTTGTCTCAAACTTGTGATGAACTACTAGCCACATCGAAATCATGATCATCTGTTCAATAGCAATGCCCTGGAATTGGTCATCCTGGAAAAACATCTTATCCAAAATGTACAATTCCTTATTGCAGAGGTACCCTAAATCACTAGCCTTAGGCAGCACATTGTGAGCAAGCAAGAATGTCACCAATCGTGGTCTAATATAGAGGGAATTGCAATGCATAAAAGTACGCTGGTTGGTGAATCGCATAGCTGCTCTAATCCCAAGTTGAGACATAGCGTCGGACTTAAACCATTCACTATCAACTGCACATCTCCCACGTTTATCAAAAGAAGGAACTTATCCTCCCATTGTTAGCTCTAAATGCTCACTAATCAATTCCTCGGTTATGACCACTTCCTTCCCATTAACTCGAGAAGGGAGCATCGATGATTGTTTATCAGCTATCGTATTGAGGTTGGCATATAATTGTTTTACTGCAGCTGGGTAGTATGCTCCTTTGAGGTCCAACAACTTTCCCCAATGAAATTTATCTAAGTTGGCCCTCACATAGTATGCTGCATCAATTCCAGCTTCAATTGAGACTTCGGGTATAAAATTATTATTCTTTTTCTTATTGTACCAAGCTTCACATTGCTTATTGATGAACAGAGCTTACTTAATCTTAGGTTCATTTGCTTCTTCGACCAACCTTTTACCCCTAGCAGCTCTAAAGGATTGAGTAGTACTCTTTCGCACCATTTTCTTAAATCATGACATTGACTAATAGGCACATAACTAATTATAATTTCAACAAGATAGGGTTCAATCCCCAACGCCCAATTAGTCACAATGCAACCACAAACTCACTCTCAACAACACAGAACCAAAACCAGCGCACGATTAACTACAAACTCAGTCGTAATTCAACCACAATACAACCACAAATTCAATTTCAACACAAACCCAGCAACTTCAACACAATCAAAAATCCAATGTCAACACAAACCCAAATTCAATTTCAGCACAAATCACTGTCAATAAAAATCCTAATCTCAACGTAAAATGTCAAGCATGCTCAATCGTATGGGTGTTGAACATTAATAAAAATTTTGTTCCCTCTCTCACTCATAGTTATGAAAGAATACTTACCCATTCCAAATTGAAGTGGAAAGTGTGTAGAATCAACTTGAAACCTCAAAAGAATCCCCAAAATCTACAAACATGCGTGTGGTGGCAGGTATTGGCATAAAAGAGAGTAAACCACAATTGATGGTGGACACTAGGGTTAGTGTTGATGGATGTAGCAGACGAAGGGAGTGGAAGAAGAGAAGAAAAAGGGAGAAAATCTTGGCAAAAAGGTGAGAGAGGAAGAGAATGGATCGTAGAAAGAGAGTGGCGTGATGGTGGGAGGAAGAAAATAAGGGTGGGGGGAAACACAGGGTGAGTGCGGGAAAGAAAGGGAAGAATGGTTTTTCAAAAAATGAGTATGAGCAATGTCTGTTAAGCGGACATAATGTTTGCTAAGCAGACCTTCTCTAGTCTAGAATTCTGTTTTAAGGTTTTTAGTCTGTTAAGTGGACATAATGTTCACTAAGCAGATCTTCTCGGGTTTCCTGGATCACAGATGCTGCATATGTTTGTTGAGTGGACATTATATCCGCTAAGTGGACCTTCTCGAGTTTTTCTATGCCCATCTCACTTAGTTCACTCTTATTTTACCGCTTCAAGCTACTCAATGATACCATAGGACTATATGTATGATGTATGAATGAAAATCATAAAAAAATTAAATGAAACAAAGAGACATTGCAACTTACCTCCCACACTTAGCATGGGTTTTACCTCTAGAATTGATGAGTCAAGATAACGTTATTCCTCATGCTACTAGGAGTTGTCTTTGGGATTATCGTACATACTAGCCCTATACAACACACAATAGGCTAGAATAAGTAGATAAAAAAATGAAATAATGAAATTAGCAAAACAACACAAAGAGTTAGAAATATTGGGTTGCCTCATAACAAGCACTAAATTTAATATCCTCAGCTGGAATAGGCCACCATGATGTCAATTTTGGAATGTGATGGTGGAAATTTATCCAACCATCTCTCCCTTAAACTAAAGCTTGAGTCATTGCCTATCGACCATAAAAAGCTTTTGTTCATCCGTTCCAATCTCCACAGCTCCATGTGGGTATACCTTGGTTACCACAAAGGTATACCCATGCTATTGTCCTCAAAACAATTTTAAGACATCAACTGCAATTGTCCTAAAAACAATTTTAAATGAGATTTAAATAGCAAAACTTTTTGACCATGTTTAAATTTTTGTAAAAGGATATGCTTGTCATGGAAAGCCTTGGTTTTTTCTTTGTATATTTGAGCATTCCCAAAAGCATCAAGGCAAAATTCATCTAGTTCATTCAACTCCATTAGTCTCCTCTATCCAGCCTCTTTGAGGCCATAGTTCAACTTCCAGATTACCCATAATGCCTTATGCTCAATTTCAACCAGAAGATGGCAAGATTTCTCAAAGACTAACCTATATGGGGACATGCCCAAAGGAGTCTTGTATGCTGTCCTATACTCCTAGAGAGTGTCATCAAGCTTCAATGCCCAATTCTTTCTTGAGGTATTAATAGTTTTTTCACGATTTGCTTGATTTTCCTGTTCGATACCTCAACTTGCCTGCTAGTTTAAGGTGGTAAATAGTTCCAAACTTGAAATGGAACCCATATTTTTCCAACAGAGATTTAAATTGATGATTTTGAAAATGCACCCCATTGTCACTGATTATAACTCTCAAAACTCCAAAACTTGAAAATATATGCTTCTTGAGAAATTTCACAACACTAGCCGTAGTATTATTTGACAAAGCTGTGGCTTCCACCTATTTGGATACATAATCAACAACCATAAGGATGTATTCATTACCAAAAGATACTGGAAACGGTCCCATAAAGTCTAGACCCCAAACATTAAAGAGTTCAACCTTTAAAATCCTTGACTGAGGCATCTTGTGCGGGAACCCCTCCCCGGGCGGGTCCACGGCCCGACGTCCTATGTGACATCTAGACCTGTGGCCCACGGGGGAGGAATTTCCCACCAGGGATACTTAAAACGAACAAATTTATTTAATTTACCTC
>JANZXR010332238.1:0-19972 GCA_027575705.1 Erythroxylum echinodendron | reverse complement strand
ATGCTTGCCTTATCAATTAAATACGGTAGCTTTCAATATTTTTCTTCAATTCCTCTTCTGTGTTGCCTGGTTGAGAACATAAATATGTTTGCTCATTTTTCCCTTTTAATTCTCTGCCAATAAGGAGTGGAAAAATTAGAAGTGAAAAGAAAAAAGAAACAAATAGTTAATATTAACAGATGGTCAGGACAAGTTTTTGGACATATGCTTGCCTTATCAATTAAATACGGTAGCTTTCAATATTTTTCTTCAATTCCTCTTCTGTGTTGCCTGGTTGAGAATATAAATATGTTTACTCATTTTTCCCTTTTAATTCTCTGCTTCTATTTTCTTTAAGCCTTTTGTAATTTCTCCATTGTACCTCGTTATGTAGTTCAAGTTTTCTGTGACATGCTGTGAATAGTTTTCTGGGTATTTTGTTATTCTTCCTATAGAGGAGCTTAACCCTAATTCAAAGGGATTTGGCCTAGCAGTTGAGTGAATAGTCTACCTACTTCAATTTCATGGGTGCAAAGACCCTCAGGGCAGAGGAAGAAATTTTATTTTCTAGATTTCTTAGGACCCCAATGTGGACCTCTACTTCTGGAGTAGTCAAGGTGCACGCAGGATATTTTGGGTGACCCTTACTGCTAAACTAAACAATAAAAAGGAAGCATAGCCCTAAATTCATTTTCTTTCTCTTTCAGAATTCAGTGCTTGGAGTTGTTCTTGCGACTCAGCACTTTGGGAACCCACTCACAGCAGTACCATGTGCAGTTTCCAGCGTATGTCACTCCATCTTTGGTAGTCTACTTGCAGGGATTTGGAGGCAAAGCGTGCCTGCAAGGAACCAAAATTGACATGATGTATAGCAACTTTATCAGCTTATGTTAGAGTCTTATGACATGGGTGGTTTGTGGACATTCGAGATTTGGATTCTTCATTGGCTTCTACTATTAGTAGGCTGGTTATTGTAATGGCATTAGGTAGCAGAACCATTTTATTTCTTTAGCTTTGTGCAGCAGAAACAATTTATATTAAAGCACGTCTAGACACTTTGCCATTGTTTGAATTGGAAGCACCTCTTCTCCATGAATGTTTTGCGGCATGTTTCTGGACCAATACATTTCAGATGCTTTTAGTTAAAAGATAAGAGTTGATACGATATTTTTCTCTAGATAAAGGATAATAACTTCTTAATTATACTAAAACTTGTACTATAAAAATTATTGTAGAAAGTCTTCTGAATAAGGGAAATAATCGTAGCTTGTAATTGAAACTTTGACAACAATAATGCAATGGCCATCAAATGAAATATTTGACTCCAAGGAATTTAGATTGGTCAAATTAGTATATCGTGAATATCATTACTGAATTTATGGGATGATTATGTCTTCCTTATTCATGATCTTGTAGTACTGCTATCTTTAAGGCTAACTTTCACAACTTTGATTTTGATATGCCTTTGTTTCTTCTTAATACAATGGTGCCTCCCTTTTGACACGCCTGTTTTTGCTCTGTTGACATGCCCGTATCTTCCCACCTGACACGAATGTGTCTCTTTTTTTTAAACATATATGTATCTGCACTATTGATACACCAGTATCTTCGTATTAACACGAACATGTTGCTTTGAAATACACGTGTTGCAACCTTGGAGACGCAAAAGTATTAACTCTTTAGTTTAACCTTGTTCAGCTTGCTCCTTAAAATAAAGGATTAAGATATTACTTGTAGTTTAGCTCAAGTTGCTCTTTATGCAAGTTTTTTGGGAAGTTTGCTATTCATACGTCGTTTTTAGGAGAAAGTTTATCGTTCACCCTTTATACTCACTTATTGGTGTCTTTTACTAATTCTTTTCATTTTTTAAAAGACAAAAGAGCAATTTAGCCCCTAACATTTATAATGAAATCTAAGTTGGACGCTAACGTTCCGGAGCTTTCAAGTTGAACCCTAATGCTTGAAAACATTCAAATTAGACACTAATTGGATGGAAAAATTGATGAGGTTATGCCTATGTTAGTTAAATGCCACGTGGCTTTTTTATGTAAATTTTTTTAAAATTTTTATTAAAGTGGGACCTATATTGGTGATGTATATCATGTTTATTTAAAATGGAAGTGGGTTTTACTTTAATTTAAATGGTGCGTTTAATACCTAAAGTTTAAATGGAAGTGAGTCCCACTTTTATTTAAACAGTGCATTTGTAAGCTTGCGTTTACATGAAAATAGGACCCACTTCAATTTAAGCGTTGTGTTTGGAAGGTCAAATTTAAATAGAAGTGGGCTCTACTTTTATTTAAACGTTGCGTCTAAAGCTGTTCCCCAACGATCATCATTTTGACTTAATACACACTGTATGGAAGCAGTAATAATCTGCACTATCTACCTTCTTCCTCAATCCCTAATCCGTAGCATTCTTCCTCTTCTTTAGCGAACAACAACAGACATCCCTAATCCATATTTCCACTACAACGTGGAACGATTGTCATTCATGTATCGCCAATCCATGTGGAACGATTGCTGTTTATGTATCATCACCTCCACCTCCACGTCTGCCATTAAAATCACGTCCACCACCACCTCTTAAGAACTGAGGATCAACACCACCACCTCGGTGAAAAAGGTAAGAGTTTTGCTTGTGAGTATTGCGTCAATATTACAGATTAGGGTTGTTGGGTTCTTGGTTTTTGAAAATTAAACTATTCAAGTTGAGGAATAGTCTTGTAAGTAAGATGAGAGTCATGTGATAAACTATTAAGCTTCCTAATTCAGCAAATGATCAAGTTCATTAAAAACTTATGTTGTGATCTTTTTGAGAATAAAGTGTTCAGTGGAGTGCAAGCAGGCGTCGGTTTGAGTGAGAGCATCCTCATGCAACACTAGAATGAAACTGTTTACAAAATGTTCTATGATGGAGTTGTTTTATATTTGCTATGGTGAAGGAACAATTTAATATGCTTCATTATAATATAATGATTAAGTTTCTTCAACATTTGTTTCATTTTCTCTGTTTGAGTGCAGCTCTGAGACAATGTTATGAAGTTAAATATTCATACCTTCATCTATATCTTTAATTTCACTTTGAATGTAAATATATTTTGGTGTTACACCTCTCAATCTAGTAGTGTTCGATTGATTACATATGAATTGATATTTGATGATTGGTATGAGCATGGAAGTTGAAATTAAGAATGCTTGTAATGTTAATTGGTTGCATAGCATTGTGATGTCTTTACTTCTACAAATTTAAAGGGTAATTGCTACTAACAATGAGAATGTTGGACCTTGCCATATGTTTATAGTGAGTCCATAGTCAAATTTAGATTGCTAATATTATATAAATTGGGTTGATTTTCAAATGTACAAAAAACTCCATTTATAGAAACATTGGACCTTACCATATGTTTATATAGTCAAATTTAGTTTTTTTAATAAGTTTTTGGTTGATTGGGAAAAATAATTGAAGTGGAAACAACTAAAAAGAGTACTATCTGAATTAAATCATATCCATAATGTAAAATTTCATTGGTACATAATTTTTGCAAGCTTATAGGCATGTCTAGCCAAATTTTATTGTCCTCATTATACTGTACTGACTCTTAATGTAATCATTTTAAAAAATTGAAAATCTTTATGACTTTGGATTTTACCTTGAAAAGTTAAAACTCTTTATGACTTTATATTTTACCTTCCATTGATGCCTACCATTTATTCTTTGAGTTACGTCTCTCCAAAACATTTATCTTGTGAGTTCATGTTTTAAGATTAGTTGATTGATTATATTAGGAGCACAAAAAGTATTAATATCATTTTGCAGCAACTACCTAAAGAAATGGACACGACGTCTTCAACTAACACTACTTAAATTCAAATAATGATTATTTGGTATGTTATTGTAGTTTAAAAATCCCCTTTAAGAACTTCATGGAGTGGTAATAACCTAGAAAGAAGATTTTATAGATGCCCTCAATATCTTGTAAGTTTATGTTTCAATACGGTAAACTTGTTTGCATATATTTTTAATGTTTTTCTTGTTAATTATTAATTTTCTTTCATATTGGAAGATGTGATTTTTAAAGTGGCACGATGACAAATTTAGGGAGAGTTGTTAAAGTAATTTATAAATTGAAGAAATAGATAGGTATGTTGAAGAAGGAGGCCTAACAAACTACAATTGAATCACATTCAACATTGTAAATTGAGGAGAAAATAAAGCCAATGAAAGAAGAAATTATTTTGTTGACGAAAGAGAAAAACGAGTCTAAGTTTGATTTAATGATTATTGTAAAAGGGCTTTTGTACTTACGGTAAGTGTTATAATATGGTTTGTTGTGGGCAACCGGAACTAAATTGCAATATTTTGTTTAAAACTTGAATTATGAAGAATGAAAAAAAAATCCTCATTTTAACTAATTTATAATATATTGTGCAATATGTTTTGTCTTTATTGTTTTGTTATTCATGAAGTTTCCTTAATGATGCCTAATTACGAGTTGTAAAAATCATAAAAAAGTATATACAAAAGTGATTATATCACAATAAATAATTAGAGTAGTATATAAAAAAGTGATTATATAACAATAAACAGTTAGAGCAGTATATACAAAAGTGATTATATAACAATAAATAATTGGGGCAATATATACAAAAGGGATTATATCACAATTTGTCTGTATACAAAAGTGATTGGATATATCCATCCATATATAAAATTATTAGATGTATTAACTAAAGTTTCAACAACATATAGAAAATATTAATGTAAAATTTGCGAATCAACCACATTTCTTCCCTTATTTGCACTTGAATGAGAAGGTTGATCATGTACTGTTGATTCTAACAGTAGTGCATCGTAACACTACTCAAAATAACTAGACCTACAATTACAGTAGTGGTAAGTCTAGTTCTATCCCATAGAGAGTGTATGTAAAGCTTTTGAAATGAAGTCAATCTGTGTTTAGGTTATGGGAGGGTTTGGTTCTGTTTTCAAATAAGAAAATAAAATGAAACTAAACTAATGAAAACAAACTAAAGAAAACGTGTAAAAATGATGAAAGTGATGAATTTGTAAGGGACCTGGTTCTTTGGTTCAATCTCGTCCTACAAATAGTTGAAAATATTTTGTTAATTTATTGTTCTCAAACCACTCCTAGCAACTATTGGTCGTAGATTAACAATAAGCTCTATTAATCCTAGTTTTCCCTTAGGTCATGTTTAATTAAGAGCTCATTAACTAAACCTAGCTATCTAATAACTTACGATACAATCTCTAGATTTAATTGGACAGCCACATTACAAATTAGGAAAACAGACCAATCTAAGCAAAAACTACATACGCTCGGGTCATTTAACCTAGGTTATGTTATCCTTAATGATTACAAACCATTAGTCAGTTCAAATGAATCTCAAATATATCAATTACGAATTATATTGAAAGTTTAGCTATGGGTTCATACACAAACAATCAAATGCTATCGAGAATATGATCATTCATATACAAAACGTAAATCGATAAACACAATCAATTCCTAAAGAGAGTAAGAATAATAATCACAACAAAAAATATGCTTAATCGGGTTTGTTAGCGTCTATGTCACCTTCGAACTGGCATCAAGATGTCTACTCTATAGGTCTCTCCATCGGTGAGAGCTTCATTGCCTCTCTTCTGTCTCTCAAGAGCTCCTCTGTTGATTCCTATAATGATTCATAACCTCCGCCGTCATTTGTTCTGTCCATTTATATTAAACATGTAGGGTTAAATGGGATAGCTAGCCCTTCTCATACTCGTGAGTGGCTTCTTACTGATGTAAGAAGGGCCTCACAGGTGTGAAATGGTTTGTCACACCTATGAACAACTTCTCAGGGTTGTGAGAGACTTCTCATGGTCGTGAGAAGCATTGTATAAACTTGAGAAAGTGTCTCACGCCCATGCAACCTCATGCAAATCTTGAGCAGCTCTCTTTACTCTTTATTCTTCATATTCTTCATTTTTTTGTATTGTATTGTATTCTTCTTGCTCTAATCTTATTCTTCTTGTTCCATGAAGATAAGTGAATGTAAATCTTCAAGAAACAACTGATGTAACATCCCATTATCCCACAATTAGGGTTAGAAACCTAGGATACTATATATAAGAGTTTAATTAAGAATTTAGAAGTGCATCTCATGCATTATATGGCATACATATGCACGTGAATAAGCTTTTCACTTATGAAAATAATTGTACACGAGTGATTTTAATGTAGTTAAAGTGTGAATTCTGGATTAATTATCTTGAAAATTTAATTGGTGTGTATTAGAATTAATTTCACATTTTTGGAGACATTTTGTAAATCTCTGAATATTTGGGGTATTTAAAAAAAAAGAGACAAATAGAAGTATGACAAATGGACTAGTGAATGTGTGACAATTGAACGAATTAATGTATGACATATGGACCTATAGCTAAGTGACATTTGGTAGCCTCACATGGAGGACACATGTTGTACATGCAATGGTGACATATGGCAATATATCTTGGAGACACCTAAGTCACATTTTCATTTTTAGCAAAGGAGATTTCTATAGCTCTCTTGTGTCTTCATCGAAATCACCTTCACCAAAACTCTCTCCTTATTGTTCATCATTGAAATCAACATCTTTTCTTATTTTTGTGTTATTGGCTTATCCACATTACATCTTGCAAAGTCTTCAGCCAGTTGAGGTTTTTGATTGTTGCTAAATCCTTGTGTTTTTCCATCCAGTGAAACCTCTCATTTGTTTTTCCACCTATTTCTAGATTTTTACTAAAGAGAGTGAAGCTTAAGACAAGTAAGTTATGCTTTGAGTTTTATGGTAGTGTAAATGACTTTTGATGATGATTTAATATTTGAAAATGGATGCATGCTTGAATGGTATAGCAAGATGAATGTATGCATGCATGAGTGGTGTAGGAAGAAGCAATTTATGAGATATAAGTAAAGCGATGAAAGAATTAAATCAGTAGAAAATATGTAGAAAGTGTGTAAAGGATTGTGATAATTAAAGTTAAATGAAGATTAGTGAAGTGCAGAAAATGTGATATGTAAAAGTATGAATTAGGTTCTGTTTTTATGTTGTGATTATTCATGAACTTGTGAATTATGTATAGAGATTACTGAACTGAAAATTGAGGTATAACTGAATCATCAACGTGAAAGGATGGAGAAATGATGGAGAAGTAATAGATCATTGACAATGAATTGTGCTAGAGTACGTTATATGTAGTGTTTTATTGAACATATATTTGTATTTTGGTCATAACTTGATCTTTGAATATCCAAATTGGATGAATTTTAATCTAGATTAAACTAGAGACATATGGCTACATTTTTATGAAGGAATTGAATTTGAAATTTATCCTTAAGAGTCTTAAAATTTGGCTTGAAATTGAGAATTGTCTTCTGTTGAGGTATGAGAACATTATGGAGTATTTTGATTATAACTTGCATGATACTGAACTAAAATGTATTAATTTCATGTCATTAGAAACTTTGTACATAGAGGAACATTTTATTAGGAGAAAGTGTTGCCTACAAACTTCTGTTTCTAGGTCAAAAATGGCAATAAAGAAGGAAGAGAAACACAACAGGTCGCGATCATGCATCTACATGATCACAACTCTGTTGAAGTCATTCTACACGATCGTGACTCTGTGGAGAAGAAGGAAAGTCGTGATCGTGCCCTTGAAAGATCACAACCTAAGAGGCTTTATCAAAAGGTGATTTTTTTGGATGTTTTTCAACCTAATTCAGGTAAGGATGTTGCCATATGAGGCTTGTAGGTTTAAATGAGCTCTTAAATAAATTTAATTGATGTTGAATGAAGAATTTAAAATGAATAAAAGGGTATTAAGGATTAAAAGAATGTTTTGAAGGTGTTGTAAATTTTTTATGAAGAATATTAAAGAAACATACCCGAGAAATTGTCATTGAACATGCATGACACATGATACATTCATAAATGTACTTATAACTGATTATTCTAATGAAAATGCACATGAGGGACATATAAATGTATATGATTGCATATAGAGGAGCACGTCGAGCGACCGCTGTCAGACATTGCTGGGATTTCAAGACAATAAGCTTAAGGGAGCATTTATGAGTCAACCTAGATGATCTTCCTAGGATTGATTGATTAATTCTGTTCAACTTCCAAGTATTGAATTGTTATGATCTGTATATAAATTTTGAACTTTAAAGGTCCGAGGAGTTTGATATTCGGGAATGTATTGAAAGTTTTCTAATTGCATCTGAAATTTGAATGATATCTATTTGCTATTGAACTCTGATTGATTTTTGAATACTCAACGAAAGTTGAATGTTGGACTGAGGTCTGATGAATATAAGATTCTATCTGTGCATTATAAGTGGATGCTATTCATGGCATATTCTATTATTTGATGCATTTCATAAAATGTATGTTCAGATAAAGGCGTTTTAATCAAAGTAGCCAGTCTGAAAGAGCTATAAGCTCAGAATTCTGCACGTAGGGCTTTGCTCTGTGATTTCTGTATCTGACTGAGCCCAATGGGCCAGTATCTGTATCTGTATCTAAACAGCACTCGGTCACAACAAATAATAACGAATATGGAGTCTCATGTGCATTTGCATTTGTATATTTATGATTATGAAATATATACTTGTGAAATCTTTCCTGAAGTTGTGATGTTAAAGTGATATGCCATGATAATGTAATTGACTGGGTTGTTCAAGTTTTGAAAGATTATATATGGTATGTATGACATTCTTTATGTCTTATTGTGATGGAAAATGGTGTGAATTTGGTTGGTTGTATGATATTTGTGTGTTTTCTTAGAGTGAGATCGTTAATGATGGTTCGCTTATTGAGTTCGCAAAACCCAACCAATTGCAACATTGATATTTTCAAGTACGAGACGGGAGACCAAGATTTCTAGGATTTTTTAGAAGAGCATTTTGGATAACGATATAGCTCAAAGGTCTGTTAGCTGGCATTTGAGGAGTTGTAGTTGTTTTAAGTAGTTTACATATGACATGTAGAACTTGTGTATAAAGGTTGTAAATATTGGTTTTTAATGTCTTCTATGTAAACCTTTATGAATAAAATTGTATTTTCTTTATGATGCCATTTAAGAGATTAGGTTTGATCCAGCATACCATTATTATAGGATATGTACTTGAATATCATCTAGATGTTTGGGTATGTACTCTATGGTAGTAGGATGCGACAATTGAAATATAGTGCTTTCAAATTACTGTAGCTCCTTCGCTTCCGAATTATACCTAAAATAAAATATGAACTAGAAGGAGTATCCTAAGCATTTTCATAGCAATAATCACTAAGTGCTATGGAATAAATTCATAATCAATTAAGCACATATCAATTTCCCCCACACTTAGCTTTTGACCATCCTTGGGCAAAACATTTAAATTAAAGTTACAATCCTAAAAACATGTACTCATTTCCTATATTTCCTAGGAATCGATAATCATAAGCAAAGATGAATAACTTTCAAAAACCATAGTAAAAACTTAACATTCAAAGCTTCTAATCATGATCAATCAACAATCATCACCTTCAGAATTGAGCAATCTAATGGTAGCTTTGTACAAAATGTGTTTAAATAATATGTATTCATGAGTACACTCAATACCATTTATAATCATGACATTCCACAACTTTGTAAATCATTTCATTTCTCCACCATTAGGATTCACATGCATAATCATGAATCAACGGAATTTTTAGGGTTGTAATGCGGGTAAAGGTTAAGGTGAGATGTGTTTAGATTATGTAATGTAAAAGCCATTAAAGCTAGTGAAACAAGATAAACACAATATACCATCAAGTGCAAAAACCAATATTTACTCACAATTGTGTACATCAACTATGATGAATGCAAAAACTATGCTTCCTAGCTTAAATTCAAATTCTCACAATGCAAACCATATGAAGCATAACCAACTAGAAGGAACTACTCATATAATTAATGACAATACATTGAAACTACAAGGAGTGATCCTTCGAAGCCACATCTACCTCATATGCATTATAAGGAAGTCACCCATTCAATACAACTTTAGGAGGAGACATTAATCATAAATAACTTTGCAAAACAATTTCCTTTCCTCCTAGATACTTTTATTTAAACATTTTTTCTTTTCTTTTGCTTGTCTCTTTTTCTTTCTTTTCCTTTTCTTTTAAATATTGAAAGAAGCTACATCAACATTGGAATTTCATTGATAAGACATAAAATAACATCCCAATAATTATAACCATCCCATACATTTGCACACCCCCACACTTATACTCTTGTACATCCATAATCATTAACAATCAAATGATGCTCCACTATCTTTAAGGCTTGGGTAGGACATTTGGTTAGGTTTAAAGCATGTAATGTGGTTAGCACAAAAAGAAAGGCTAATAAAGCTCAAGGGGGCTTAATAAAGGGGAAATTTCACATCAAGGGGTAGGCTATTTAGCTAATGTAATTTATAAAAAAATCCTCTATAATTTTCATGTTAATGCATGTGATAAAAATGTGGTCTTAAATAGAAAATCAAAGAAAAGTTAGGATATACATGTTGTGAAGGTCATAAATAACCAAAAGACAATAAGACTGATATGAATGTGTTAGTCTAATAAGGCTCAAAATCTCACTGGGTTTCGTCTACCACTAGTCACTACTCTTCCAAAGATAGTGCACATTTGACCAATCACAAGAGCAAAAATACATGTTAAAGTTGTCATGGACCTCTAATTATGACTATATAATCCTAGAAGCTATAAAAAAGAGAAAATGTTTGTTTGTTTGGTTATCTCTCTCTTCTTGTTGAAAACTTAAAAACAAGTAAGAAACAATCAAACTAAAAAACACACATGCATATAACAAAGAAATGTGAAAATGTAAAAAAAGAAACGAACTTTCCTTAGGTTGCCGCCCAAGAAGCATCTTTGTTTAGTGTCACTAGGTCGACTCTATACTTTCTCCCCATGTGACAAAATTATAGCCTTTAGGTATCACACTTTGAGCTATCTCCACATGAGGTTCTTCAGGACAGGGTATTGTTTGATAATCACTCACATTTAACATCTTCCCTATCCTCCGAATCTTAATCTCTACTGAGTCCCCGCACTCTTGGAATATCTCGAATGTCTCTTCACCTTTTTCTTCCTCGTTTAATATCTCTAACCTACTAGGTAAAGGTAAAGAGTTAACCTTAATAACAAATTGGAACTCAATATTTAACTCCATGCTCAAAGATGTAACCTTTTCTCCTTCGATCTCCTTTTCCACTTCTTCCACACAAGTAATTCCTTGAATAATATTAGGTTGGGATGACTGCTTGAGAAGTGGGTTCCACGCAAGTAACTCCACTTCTCAAGATTCTCAAGCTTCTCTTCACTCCGTAAGGTTTCTCCACTAACATCCCTTGGGTACATTGGGTTGGGATGACTGCTTCTTTTCACTTTGTGGTTACAGGTGATTGTTATCTCCCCATCTAAACATTGCATCTTACTAGAAACGGTTCACATCCTGCTGAAATTGCAAAGTGTTAGCAGCAACAGTATTAACTAATTCTTCCAAGGATGTATCTGAGTCTTGTTGGCTCTCCTATTCTTGAAAGCTAGACGAAAATTTCCTTTCCTCCTGCTAGAATTGTTGTACTCCCTACTGAAACTACTGTACACCCTATTGAAACTGTTGTATATTTTGTTAATATTGAAAATTATTAGCAGCCATCACATTAAGCAAGTCTTCTAGAGATAGACCTGAGTCGTAATAGGAAGCTTCTGGTCTATACAAGAATTACTGTGCATCCTACATATTATCAAGGAAGTAATTTTATTGATTATCCCATCCATAACTAAAGCTAGTATGATCACTCCAAACTTGGTTATAAGATTGGGAATATGAGTTATAGAAAAAATTGCTTTTGTTTATTTTCTTTTATTTTTTAACACTTAAACACTAAACCAAAAGTGACAAGATCAAGAATTAATTGAAAAATACTAATTACAAACAAACATGTACAAAACATCAATTACAAAAACTGAAGCACCATATTCTCTGGCAACCATGCCAAAATTGATAGTAGCGCGTCGTAATACTATTCAAAATAACTAGACCTATAACTATAGCAGTGGTGAGTCTAGGTCAATCTCACAGAGAGTGTATGTAAAACCTTGAAATGAAATCAATCGGTTTTTAGGTTATGGGAGGTTTGGTTTGGTTTTCAAATAAGAAAATAAAATGAAACTAAACTAAAGAAAACAAACTAAAAAAACATGCAAAAATGATGAAAGTGATAAATTTGTAAGGGACCTGAATTTCATTAATTTATTATTCTCAAACCTGTCTTAGAAACTACTGGTTATAGATGAACAACAAGCTCTATTAATCCCATTCTCGCCTTAGATTATGTTTAATTACAAGATGCTCGTTAATTAAACCTAACTACCGAACAACCTAGAATACGATCTCTAGATTTAATTAGACAGCCGCATTATGAATTAGGAAAACAGACTAATCTAAGCGACAACCACATAAGCTCGAGTCAGTTAACCTAGGTTATGCTATCCCTAATGATTACAAACCACTAGTCACTACAAATTAATCTTAAATATAAAAATTACAGATTATATTGAAATTCTGGCTATGGGTTCATACATAAACAATCAAATGCTAACGAGAATATGATCATTCATACGCAAAACCCAAATCCATATACATAGGATAACACAATCAATTCTTAAAGAGAGTAAAAATAACAAACACAATGATAAGATATGCTTAACTGGGTTGTCGTATCGATGTCACCTCTGAACCGATGTCAGGATGTCTACCCCCTCCATGGTTCTCTCTATATGTGAGAGCTTCATTGCCCTCTCTTCAATCTCCTGAGAGCTCCTCTGCTGATTCCCAAAATGATTCATAACCCTCTACCATCACTTGTTCTATCCATTTATACTAAATTGGAATTCAGTCGTCAAAAAGTAGCCTTTAATAGCAAAAATTGGCCTCAAATGCCTCCATCCTCTTTTCGTTGCATCAAAAAATGTACAATATTTTGAACTACACAAAAGAGATAATAAATGTAATAAATAAATAAATTTCATAAATATTGTTGTTATTGATATGAAAAAACTTAATTTTGCATACCTTTAACAAACAAGTTTCTTCATCCATGGCCAGCATTAACTCAATTATTGATCTAGTATTACTCATCCTTAACTCATAAATGTATAGTTGTAGCTTGACAAATTCATTAACATAATTACTCGTCCTCTATGTTCTCAATCTCCTCTTTGTAGCTCTACATATACTTGAATTGACAAATATTGAGATTTTCTCTGCATTCTTCAACCATCTTCTTTGTCGAGATACTAGGCTTCTCAGGTATTCTTTCCCTAAAATGTCTCACTAGGAACTTAGTTGAAACCAATTTAGGTTTGTTGGTTATAAAAGAACTATGCTCAGGATTGTATGTCACCACTTTGAAGCACCATTCATTCTTATCACAAACGACATACACTTCCTATGGGCATCCCTTGATACATCTCACTCTGATATGATGACTTTCACTTTTTTAAGCTTCATAGTATATCCTGTCCACATTGTGTAATCCATAAAAGAATCTTTAAATTCTTTTATTAATCCAAAAACCATCCCCAATCTCCAATATGCTTCCATATCAGATGGTTTATGCCTAATACTACTAATACTACTGCTAGGTCTTCGTAATGGTTCACTAGCCTTTTCTCCTCTTAGATATTCATCACTATTAATAAAACTACTAAAATCAGTTAACTCAATTTCAACCAGTTAGTGGTCATCGAGAATCTCAACTTGTATAAAACCCTCGTCATGTTCATGATCATCCAACTTTTCATCAACTCCTTCACTAATTCCTTCATCAACTCCCAAACCAACTTCTTCACTAACTCCTTTGTCAACTCCTAATCCAACTCCCTCGTTAAAATCCTAAACAAACTTCTTCACTAGCGCCATAACTTCCCTCCTCACCTTCGCTATCTCCATCCTCTCTTTTAAACATAGGCAATATCTCAGGTGTAAATGATGGGGTGTCTAACATATGAATTACATAAACATCAATCATTTGGTGGGTTTTTATCAAATTAATAAGCTTTAGACAACTTTCATTTGATTTAATTAATCTCAAAGACACTAAATTTAAAATTGAGTTAATAGGCCTTATGCATTTAAAGGTATTCTAACTCCTTTCCCATCTCACATATTTGCTTATAGCTAACATAATCAAGGTATATTTTATCAAAAATAGTTGATTCCCTATCAACATATTTCAACTCTAGCTCTACAACGAACTTTCCACTATAAAATAACCTTATACTTCCAACTTGGGCCAACATACACCTATTTACAATATAGAGGAAATAAAATTTATCAACATATTATACATGTAGTATCACTTTCAATTGCCTGCTAAAAGTGTCCATAATGACCAAAACATAAATTACAATATTTCATGCATTAGAGATTGCAAACAAATATATAAAGGCAAGTATATCACCAAAAAGCATACATTTAAATGATATTTTCAATACATGGTTACTACATACACAAATTTGAAAGCTTGGAGACCCAAATTACAATTAGAGGATACCATAAGCACTTAAAGATTTTAAAATTGATAAATCGTATAAACTGAAACTAATAATCATGCATCATAACTTGATACTATTTTATTAGACATGCCAACCATTTCTTAGTGCAAAAATCGAAACATTAATAGGACCAATTGTCTACATCAAACTCTTAAAACTAATGTGAGAGTATGTCAACATGTTGGCCCTGGGTCTCGATCCTTATTTTGTGACGACAAGACACCAACATTGGGGGTCTTTTTAAATAATAGTATATATAAATAAAATTAACATCATGATAAATAGAATAAACAAAAAAATTAAATGAAAAAAGAAGTGCGAAAGTCACAGGTGTGACTATTGACAAATCATGGGAGTGAGAGGGGGGGTGTCAAGATCGTGCTTTTGTATGATCGTGACTTTTAATGAACAATCACAGATCGTCGCGATCGTGCATGAAAAATAAGCATGATCGCGACATTTTGGCTACACACTCCTACTTCAATTTATCATAACTCTCAATCCTGAAGTCTAAAAATTATAAACTTTATGTCGTTAGAAAGCTAAAAGAAAGAGCTACCACTTTTGTGAAGACAATTTTGTCAAATTCTGCCTAGAGCAATACAGTTTATTCATTGAAGCTTTAGAATAGACTTTCATCCCCTTTTTCCTTTCTGCAAACTATGAAAAGTATTACCCATATCAAAAGACCCGACTCCAACAACATAAACCATACATACAAAACTCCCATTAAAAACAATTGACACTTACAGAGAAGAATTTCTGCACATAGACAAAAGAGGAGTTCTTCAACCCTTCTTTCATTCATTTCTCAGCAAAGCATAATTTCATCTTTCAGATGTTGCAAGGTTTATACATAACTTCAATTATATATTTAGAGTCAGCACAGTAGCATATTAAAAAAATATAACCATGAATGCTCATGTTTGATATGCCTCTAAAGTTCCAAAAGTTTATGAACTAACTTAGTTAAAAAAATAGAAATTCTTAGAGTCAGCTGAACGTTTTGCAAGGTTTAACGCTGATATGCTATTTCTTGCACATGAGAAGTGGAAAATGATGGGTGAGTTGGGAAAGCTCAGTGGTAACATGTTTATAGTCAACGATGACGAGCCACAACAATCAAACACATATACATACATATATAGCACCTTAATCTGGAAATTTTTTTTAACATATTAACAATTCCAGCTCACAGAACACATAATAAAAATGATATCACATAAATCATATCATGTATTTTTCAACCATTAAAACAAAGCATTCAATTATATATCATGCTCAGCAAATCATAATGAAATGCACAAATAATATGGCTCGAGAGAATCCTATAAAACAAAATAGCGAAACCAAAGTTAACTCCATAAATAGATTGAGTCCATTTTTTGGAGCTTATATGCCACAAGGGGGCAGCAAGGAGAAGGCTTTAGGTCAACATACACGTGACGAATAGAATGGTATCTGTCTTACTCACACAAGCAAATTTTCCAATGCTTACATATTTCATATCATATTCATATTTTCATGCTTCTTAAATTTTCTGTTTTTCATTAACATCAAAGCAGGAGATTCTTGCAAAGAAAACATGATTTCAATCACAGATTGTTTTTCCCACACTCACAATGAATAAACACAAGCATTTAAATACATATAAAAGAAAATAATTCAACTCATCATTACAAAAATTATAAACATATTACCCACCTATTTACTTGTAACTCTAAGATCAAATTTGTTTTTCCTTTTGTTCATGCCTTCGACTTTTCTTGATTCCCTTCAAACAAACATGTTTTCATTCAATCATATAAACGAATAGAACTTCCATATGCTTTAAATATCCAAGGAATGAACTTAGACTTAACCTACTCCTAGTTTATCTAGGCTAGAAGAACTAAGATCTAGTTAAAAGTTCATAAAAATCTATGAACATAAATCTCTTATTCCTCTTCCTTTTCTCTTTATTTTCAGCACACAAAACCTGTTTTATATACTTTCTTCTTCTATCAAAACAAGAAGAAAAGATAAAGGTTGCCTAAAAAAGTTCAACTGAATCTTCTTCTTCTTTTTTTTTTCTATTTCGGTTTTTGCTTCTCTTCTTTGACTTCTTTCTACATTTTTCTTCTCTCTCTTTCTTATTTTACATGACCCTTTCCTTTTTTTCCTAGCCTCTCGAACATGTCTCTCCCTTACACAACTCTCTTCCTTTTTCTCTAGTTTCTTCTACGACTTCTCTCTCTCTCTCTCTTTCTTACACGACTTTCTTCACCTTCTTTTCTTAAAATTTTAGGACAACTTCTAGCTTTTCAAACTTACCCTTCCATATCTAATCTAATGCCTTCTAACTCTTTAACTCAATTCTAATACTTCCATTTAATCCATGCAACCATATGTAATTAAAAAATATTCGTAAATAAACTCCATAAATTTCTAATTCAAAATTTTTGATTTTTACTTATGACTAAATGCCAACAAATTCTCAGTTAATAATTCTAACTTGTAAGAAAATTTCGGGGTCCAACATGACATAATTGTGTTGATTTTATTATTTCATGTAATTGTTGCCCAAGTTTTAAAGGCCAGTACAATCAAAGTGAAATTATAAATTATTATTATTTCATGTAATTGTTGCCCAAGTTTTAAAGGCCAGTACAATCAAAGTGAAATTATAAAATATCTCTTTTTGAACAATTGCTCTACTTTTCACTTATGGTTGCTTACTCGATGTAATGGATATTGAGCCAATAGTCATGAGCTATGATTTTTCCAAGTGTGTAATTATCTGGGTAGAGTTCTCTTTTCTATGGATCCAATTTCTATTTCTCTAGTGCAATATTATTATTTTCGATGGAAGCACCTTAATTTATCAATCAACAAAATAACTCTATTAAGAGGACTAATAGATTATCATGTAACTCAACTATTCTAGTTAAAACACTTATTTTAATTTTATTGAATCAACTTTTTACATTTCTAATCCATCTTTATAGCAACAGTAGCTTATGCATCTATTATTCATTAATTGATTTAAATATTTAATAATTGGATTGAAAGAGAAATAAATTGATAGAGGAATGTCTATATCCAATTCTCAAAACTTTAAGTACATAGAAATACATTTTCTTCCTTAAAGAGAAGTTGTTTGCATTGAAAGAATATGTACATAACATTAAAGTGTACATAGAAATGATGTGTGGGAGAAGAAGAAATAACTAGGGATTTAGGGATGTCTGAAATCATCTGAAGAATAATTAGGTGGGACTGAAATCGACCAAACCGATATTTTCTAAAGAAGAAGAGAATTAGGGATTGAGGAAGAAGGAAGAATGGTGCAAATTGTTGCTGTTTCAAAATGGTGCAGATTGTTGTTGCTTCAAAATGGTGAGCATTGGGGAAAGGCTCAAGATGCAACATTTAAATAGAAGTGGGATTCACTTCCATTTAAATTCAGCCTTCTAAATATAGTGTTTAAATGAAAGTGGGTCCTACTTCCATTTAAACTCAAGCTTTTAGACATAATATTTAAATGGAAGAGTACCCATTTCCATTTCAACTCAGTCTTCCAATCATAGAGTTTAAATAGAAATGGGTTCCACTTTTATTTTAAATAAAAATGATAAATGTCATTAATGTGGGTCCCATTTTAATAAAATTAAAAAATCTAATTCAGAAAAATGCCATATGGAATTTAACTAACGAAGGCCTAACTCCTTCAGTTTTTCCAGCCAGTCAGGGTTTGATTTGAAAATTTTTCAAACATTAAGGTTCAACTTGAACGCTCTGAAATGTTAGGGTTCAATTTGGATTTTAGTGTAAACATTAGGAGCTAAATTGCTCTTTGGAGCTTTTCTTAAAGATATAGAATCAATCACTCTGTTAAATTTTGTTGACTTGATGATTTGGAAAACATAGCACTCTATATGGACGAACACGTCACTTGAGAGTGATTAAGAATTAATAAACTATAAGAGTATCAAATAAATTGATTGATTGATTTTATTGGTTTATCATATTTACATATTTTTACTTATATTAAAATATAATAGTAATAAATAATATTTAAAAAATTTATCAAAAAGTAGATTGTAATTATATTCATTAAATCTTAATAATAATTTATTATTTAATATGATAGTAAATTAGGCCTTTTATTAAATTTTATTTATAGCAATATTAATAATAAGATGTTAATTTCTTATTTTATTTATAATGTATATTTGATAAAAATGATATTTGAACATATAATTTTAGTGAAATATCATAATTAGCTCAAATTCTAACTTTTAACAATTTAATACTTGAAGTCTCACTTTGTATCAAATATAATCCAACGTTAATCCTTATTAATGACCATCGTTAGGTGGCATGGCTTGATAGACAAACTATTTAATTGATTCTAGAACTATTAAGTTAACAAAGACTTGAAAGAACATATCAAATGGAGGAAGTCATTGAATTTGAAATTCATATAATAAGTAAGAAACAATTAGGTTAGGGGTATACTTCATATAATCAAATGAAATCTAGCCAAAAGAAATTTGTAACTAAGATTAGGAATTTTCACAAAATCACTAACAAATTCAAAGGCTAGTTGTCTATTCGTTTATAATTCTTCATTTCTCTCTATTTAACGTTTGGTATAATGACTAATAAAATAGTTAGCATATATGTTTTCTAGTATTTTCTTCTAAAAGTGTTGTAAATTGTAATCAAGTTGATGCCAAACCCAAATTATGGGTTTTGAAATAGATAGCAAAGGTTGTTTCTGTTAAGGGATTTCCATAATTTTGTTCCTTGCATATAATTAGTTAGTCATTTATATTTTATAACGAAAGTGATTTCTTAGGTTTAGTGTATACTCTACCCAATAACTTATAATTAAAAAGTGAATTCTTATGTCTTTGATCTTTGTTTCATTTTGAAGCTTATCTTATAGTATTTATGGTCCTCTAATTTTTCTTTGCTTTGTAATTGTTTTCTAACATATGTTAGTAATTATATCTTTGTGGATCTAATAGGATCTTGTGAATTTTGAGGGGAAGAAAATTCATTTGCAAAATCTCAACTATTTTCCTTTCTATATCTTTTCATTTTCATTTTCTTTTTCTTTATAGTGCTAGTGATTTTGTCATTTGCATATATTTGATTGCAATGTTTAGATAAGTAAAGGGATTTATGATTTTTTTGTTTAATCTACTACAATGTTAGGCTTTAATGGCTAGAAAAAATAGGGTTAATGTAACACCCCATTACCCTAGGGTACTCACCGAGACGCCCGTAGGTCATTCCGATACATATCCTAAGATAAGGGAGCGCTACGTGCAATTTCTACAAACTCCAC